>JANJYP010063013.1:0-20148 GCA_024605115.1 Rastrelliger brachysoma
GTGCATCCATCTCAAAGAGCTTGTCTTCAATTAGCCTGATAAGAGGGGAGAGGAGATGGGTGGAGCAGAATTTGGTGGGGGGCGGGGGGTTGGGGTACCTGCAGAGCCAATAATTGTTTTGATGCCACTGGGTTCTTAGAAGCTTTTGTCTTTTTTATCGCCATGGATTGATGTTATATTTAAGTGTGCTATTTATCTCATGACTGGGGCAAATGGCAGGTTTGCTTTTATTGTTTTATGATATCAGTTGAGTCATGTAAGAGAGACAATGAGTAATCAGACAAAAGTGTTTAGGTGAATAAGTAATCTTGTGTCATATTAAATCTGAATTGTAATTTTTGTCCAATTAATCACCTCTGTATTCTGTATTTGTCATCAATCATCTTTGAGGAAAACTTTCAAGAAACAGGGGCCTCCTTCTCTTCCTACTCCTTACTTACTCTCATTTTTAGTCCTTTTCCAGTCTGTTGCTCAGTGAAAGTTAAGGTACTATAGGTAGGTAGGTGGGTAGGTAGGTAGGTAGGTAGGTAGGTAGGTAGGTAGGTAGGTAGGTAGGTAGGTAGGTAGGTAGGTAGGTAGGTAGGTAGGTAGGTAGGTAGGTAGGATTTAAACAGAAGAAAAAGAAGTAGAGTAGAGAAGCAAATAAAGGGAGAGGCAGAGAAGAGATACAGAAGGAAAAAAGCACAGACAATCATGATGAAGAGCTGTTTTTGTACAGCCACTTAATGCTCTTCTTAAAATGTTCCTTCTTATTGCCAGTTTTTACAAATACGTTTTTTTTTTTTGTCCCATGTGTTGCACCTTATTTTCATTTTTTATCTTACTTCGTGGGACAAACATAGACCTTTGCTACTGTAGCTATCTTTAAAGGCTCCACAAATAAATAGGAATTCACACATTACTCTTGTTGCAGTCACTCTAAATTGCGTGGTGGTTGATTCTTCAGAAGTCGTCTCCTCTATATCTACACCCTGACACTGTGCTGAGTCCCTAAATGTATTTCACCTTGATCCTTTGCAGCTTTTTATTGGCTTTGGCTTTCACCTGTTGATGGAATAAGCTGTTGTGACAATCCACCAGTACTGTCTGCCAGTATCTTGTCAATGTGTTATCAGTATGAGGCCCGTTTTGGCAAGGCCACAGGCTGTCACAGCTGTAAACTCTCACACACACACAGACATGCACACACACCCACACACGCACACACACACACACCAATAGACTAACACTCTCCTGTACGCAAGCAAAGCCCCTGACCTCAACATATCACTATCTGAACCACCATGCTCAACAAGTACACTTTCATTATCTATTGTCTGAACATCAAAGTAACAGAAATGTGTACTTTTTTTCATTAACATGTCAGAAGATTTACTTAGAACTACAAAATAAAGCATGCATTATGACAATAGTATGCTTAACAAACCAACACTTTCATCTGTCACTCACATACCAAAAGAACAGTCAGTCCAACTGTGCTGCAATCCACCCACTGTGCTAGTACATCACAAAGAAAGTGTACTGTACTGAGCACTAATAACGGAAAGCAATTAGTTTAGCTGTTTGCTAATACAGGTACGGAATGTGCTAAGCCATGGAGTGTGGGGGTTGGAAGAGAGTGTGTGTGTGTGTGTGTGCGTGTGTGTGTGTGTGTGTGTGTGTGTGTGTGTGTGTGTGTGTATGTGTGTGTGTGTTAGATGGTAGAGCAGGGATCTAAAAGCATTATGTGCGTCCTGCCTAATCACTGTCATATGGAAGGGATTGTAGTGACCACTGCCATGCAATGGGCTGCACCACAACACATCTGTCACCAACTAAGTCCCCTGTGTGTGTGTGTGTGTGTGTGTGTGTGTGTGTGTGTGTGTGTGTGTGTGTGTGTGTATGAATTAAATATTTTGCATTGCATTTTTGACATTTAGCTGCCCCTCATATTCAAACTGTATGACAGTGGGTGAACAGGTAGAGTTGTCGAAGGACAGGAACCAGATTATTGATAGGAATTAGTAAAATATGCAACAACAACAACAAAAATGATAATAATAATATATAAAATAAAGTTGTTCATGTTTTTGTCTATAGAAATACAAGAGGAGTACAAGAGTGTCCAAATTTCTGAAATGAAATAGGTCAAGTGTAGTAGCATGACAGAGCTAGTAGAGGCCCATCTGTAAGTGCTTATCATGACGGATCCAGCCCTCTAACCGCACATCTCGCTGCTCAAGAGGGACAGAGATAGAGGGATGGAGAGTAGACTGAGGTCATGAGAAATGAGACAGATGACAGACGACAGCCCAGCCCAAGGAGGAGAAGTTGAGTAAAACTGAGGTCTGTTCATTTTCATAAACCCTGTTCTAAAGAAAGAACATATTATAAGAATCCGTATCAATCAAAAGTGAAAATGTGTAATCACACAACAGACTGCAGAGTAACTGACATTTGGTGGATGGATGATTATTTAGCCAGACATGAGCTACTACAGAAGGACTTACATTGCAAAATGTGGTGAGTGTTGGTAATTTGATGCTTAAATCAATAGTAAAGTAACTTCTTTTGTAGGCTACCATCTCATTCAGTCTTTTTTATTTTACTATGATTCAGCATTTTTACTGTAGTGAATCATATTACTTTAAGCCATGCCTACTTCAGATGCTGAGTGGATCAAATGAATAGTGATTTTGCCTTCTCTGATTTTTTTATTTGAATATTGAATATAGTATTGAAGAGTTTAAACTATTTTGCAAGAAAACAATAAACACAAGAGATTAAAAAAAGTGGAACCTACAAAACAGGAACAACCAGCAGAGTTGCCGTTGTGCAGACGTATCCTCACAATAGCGGCTCTCACCTCTGACCCCGCACACCCAAACATTGTTCAAGAGACCATTTGTCCCTGCAACACACCAACCAACTGCCTAAGTCTCCCCATCCCTTTGGCCAGCCCTGTTTCCTCTGCTGGAAACAAGCCCTCACCCCCTCCCACACCCGCTACCACCCCCAGCATCCGGCAGAACATGAGGCCCAACACCAGCCACCGAGCGGCCCGTTCTTTATTGTGCCCTCTTCCTGCTGTACTTTTCTCCTGATCCCCTGTTGTCCTCTCTATGCCACCCCCTGCTTCTTCCTCCTCTTTGCCACCCCCTGCGTCCCCACTGCCCCCCTCCCACCACCAATCCCTGTTTCGTGCTAATTAATTTAATCCTGTAAGCAGGTGTAAGCCCCGTCATTAAGTGGAGCCAAGTCACA
The DNA here is from genome assembly GCA_024605115.1 of Rastrelliger brachysoma. Lineage (NCBI taxonomy): Eukaryota > Metazoa > Chordata > Actinopteri > Scombriformes > Scombridae > Rastrelliger > Rastrelliger brachysoma. Next base: position 3,244 of record JANJYP010063013.1, read on the forward strand.
GTAAATGGGGGGGTGAGGGGAAGGAGGGGTGCATTGTGAAAGCGAGGAGAGAGTGGGCATAAACAACAAATGGGGAAATTGGTGGCAAAGCGGAAAAATCCTGTTTTTATATACAAGGGGCAACAGGAGGAGGGTGTAGAGGACCAAAAGAGGAACAGAGGGGGAAAAATCTTGTTTTCACTTATTCTAAGGAAAGGAGTGGTAAAGTGAAGGGGCATTCAGTGAATGTTATATCGATATATATCTCTCTCACCATCAATTTCGCTCGCTTTCTCTCTTTTCTCTTTTTGTGTCTCTTCCTGGAGATAGCTCCAATGGGGGTAGAGTGAAAGAGAAGGAGAGAAAAGGGTTGAAAAATGGGGACACAGGGCTTGTTTTTCTCTCTGGGCCAAACAGAGCAGTGCTATGGGCCTGAGTCTGCACAAGTTCTTTTTTATTCGCTAACCATCCTTTCTCTGTGTCTGTCTATCCCTTTTTCGTGGGACCAGGGGGGTCTGAATTGAATCTGTATGGAGGGGGTGCGTGTGTTGTGAAGCAGTGGGTCTTAGCAACTGGTGATGCCCCCTGGACTGGGGCTGCAGAGATGCTGCCGAAGCAATAGGGAGAAAAAAAAAAAAGGAAAGCAAAGAAAAAGAAAGATGGGGTGAGTTTGTTAGGTGGCATCCAGACAACATGCCAGGAGCTACCCAAGTGGTTTCTTCCGCTGCAGCTCCTCTGTCTGTCCTCCAATGGGGCAGCAGTTTACCATGCTGCTTGCAGCCTCGGAGAAAGCAGACTGGGCAGGCTGCTATTCTTCTCCACTGGCCTCAATCCCCCGGCAGCAGTCAATCAATCCTACTCTCCCGTCCCCTCTCCTTCTGTCAGCTTCTATCGGCACCTCAATCTGCCTCCCAGCGCACATCCTCTGGCAAAATAGAGGTCGCAATTCAGGCGCTCATTTTCTCTCACTCTCTCTTTTGCCCCCCTAATTCCTTTTTAACTCAGTGAGCGGGTGTCAGGGATACAACTTGGTGCATTCCTGCCTGGCTTGTAGCGCAACAAGCTATTGAGAAGAAGATAAGCCTCTCTTTTAGGAGGGGTTGAGGAGAATTGAATTCAGGCCCTGAGTGACGGGAGGAGGAAGATTTATCCCCGTCGGTGGACAATGCCGCCTTTTCGGGGACTTTAATCTCCTAGGGACAATGGGCCTGGTTTTCCTCCTACCATCAAACTCCACCACCACCACCACCCCTGTCCCCCTGCACTTTTCCCACGATAGTCGCTGATTAGCACCACGGGCCGATTGGACATAAGCCATTATCTTTATCTTGTTGGGGTTTTTTTTCCAAGGGGACTCATCTGTCTTTTTGTCAAGACAGTAATAAGGGAGCTTGAGAGAGAGTGATAAAAAGACAGTGAGAGGGTAAAAGGTTTGTGAAAGAATGAAGAGAAATGAGTTAGAGGAGACAGACAGACAGGGAAGAGAAAGTGAAAGGAGGCCAGGAGTGGTGAAAAAGGTGGCATGAGTGCCAAGTTCATTTAGTACGCCCGGGACAAAGGGGGTTTCCACTCAGCTGAGGGGACATTCACAAAAACACACACACACACATGTACAGTCATTAGTGTGAGTCATGCACCCCACACGAAAAGAGGAAGGGTTAAAAAACATCTTCAGTCATCTCCAGGACAGGCAGGATTTAGGGTGTGGTGAAGTTAGGATAAGGTAGGTTACAGTAGGGAAGATTTAAAGACACAGGGATGAGGGATGATAAAAATGCAATAAAAAATATTATGCACGTTTTAAAGTTTTGTTTTACTTGATTACCTAAACCAAAGATAAACTTAAAATTCAAAACTTTACATTTATCTTCATTGGATTGCTACCTACAGGTGCATGTTTTGACTTATCTTGTGATTCAATGGCAGATTATGAGGAGACAGACTCTTTTTTTTTTTAACAAACCTGTCTGATTGTTGACTTGTCTTGCAGTGTCATCACACCTCCATGTCTCAGCAGAAATAAAAGTGACTGATTGGAATGATTAGATATGTTAGAATTTGAAAAAAGCCATGAGACAGAATATTATTTGCTTATGACTAGGATGGCCTTATTTGGTTAACCTGCAGATTCAAGGATAACAGATTCAGATGTTGTGCATAGCAACAAGGCCTGAATTCATGAATATATTACACATGCAGAAGTTGTTAAAAGTCAGTCCAGCAATATGGGTGTGTTGTTAGTGTTATGTAATGCAATGAGATATTATAATATCGAATCTCACTCTCTTGGCATTGGTGAGAGTCAATCACTTCAGCGTTTATTCTGCTGTGAAAAGTTACTGTTACTCTGCTACTCTTCATCCTATATTTACATTCACAGCTGTGCATAAGCACTCATGCACACAAACACATACTTCCTCAAAAAACAAAAAGAAAAAATCCAACAAAAAACAGCACACACTCACATTACATTAAATCTCTGAATTACGGGTTACCAATTTCTAGTCAATGTACTCTGCGCCTTTTTTTCTGCTAAGCTGGATGTCTTGAGCAGAACGTGTTTCCACGTCCAAACCACACCACGGGACGCTCCTAACCCAGCGGGACGATCTGAAAAAATAAATACTGCCATAATTACAGAAGAGAGAGACATGGGCCATGTCTGACATGACAAACCCCAGATGGATATCTCAGGCTGATCCTGCGTGTGTGTGTGTGTGTGTGTGTGTGTGTGTGTGTGTGTGTGTGTGTGTGTGTGTGTGTGTGTGTGTGTGTGTGTGTATAAGTGTGTGGTGGGCATGTTTGTGTATATATTTGTACCCCTTTTTGTGCAAGTTGGTGTGTGTGCGCTTGAGTGGAAACATAACCGGTGTTCCACGTCTACATGGGCCCCTGCTCTGCTCTGTGCTTGTGGTGGACCATGCTGGAGAAAATAAGAAAGAGTTAATGAAACAATTGATAGGTAAAGATAAAGTTATTAGAGGAAGAAAAGAGAAGAATAGACTCAGGAATAAAGTAGAACAGGAAAGAAGGCAGAGAAAAAGATGGTAAGAGGAGACAGCAAGCGCAAGAACGAAATCTCTGGATGTGATTTGAGGAGGCTTAGAGTAAATATTTATTTCCCATCGCTGGGCCTGTCAGTGGTAATGTGATGGATTCACCGCCTGATGTCTTCCAACACACACTGCTGCTATTCAAAGACGCTTGTCCCACCTCATGTTTATGGTGGCATGACTTGCACTGCGGCAGACTGCTACACAATGCAAACGCAAGATGAGATACTTACACTGTGGGCGTGCGAACACACAATCACAGCCACACACATTTACACACACGTACAGGCGGCACACAAACAGACAAACACACAAGTCTCGTAAATGCATTCCTTTGTTGAAGAGAAGATTACCAGCTCAGCTTATCCCTGCTTGTTTTGCACTCTTTCCCTTTCTGTGTGTGTGTGTGTGTGTGTGTGTGTGTGTGTGTGTGTGTGTGTGTGTGTGTGTGTGTGTGTGTGTGTGTGTGTGTGTGTGTGTGTGTGTGTGTGTGTGTGTGTGTGTGTGTGTGTGTGTGTGTTGCATCCATTACTACCTGTCTCTGTAGCAACACAATATGGTGAATTTCAAGACAACGCTCCGCAGTCTGTCTTGGGTGCATAGACACACACACACACACACACACACACACACACATATAATTTGTGGTTGTATGATGTCTCTATCTTTGCTAGGAAACAGTACAGTGAACTTGGACAGGATAGGGAAAGATGAAAAATGCAATATGTGAAAATAAGAAACTGATTGCACAAGTGTTTTAAAACAAAGGAAGATATAANTTGCTAGGAAACAGTACAGTGAACTTGGACAGGATAGGGAAAGATGAAAAATGCAATATGTGAAAATAAGAAACTGATTGCACAAGTGTTTTAAAACAAAGGAAGATATAAGAAGAAAAAAAGAGTCACTCGGCCATTGCGTAAGGAGAATATAATGAGAATAAATCATCTTTGATGTATTTTATCTGATGATTCACAGCCACCCATCTCGCATTTCCATTTCTGACGCTGTTCAAAATGCTCTCTCAGAGTTGTGAAATCCTGTCCAAGAAGCCTGCATGGACCTCAGTCTCAGGAGGCCATTTTCCCAAGAATGCCAGATCTCTGGTTCATCTGTCGTGCAATGCGCCACTCTTGGACAGGCCAGTCTGTGAGCCTGCGGGCTTTCTGTCCCTCCACACACCCCCTTCTGGTCATCCTTCTCCCCTCATGCCCTCCGTTTTTTTCCCCTCCCATCTTCTGAAATAGTCTTCCTAACGAGTGTTGGCCCATCCCTGTTCCCAGCTATAAAAACAGGCCCTGGTGGCCGAAGATGCTTAGAGAATGTGGTTATTATTGCACATACACACACACATATGCAGGGGCCCCTCTCCAGTAGTTTGGTAAATGATGCCCCAAACTTAGCTCGGAGCAGGAATGAGTCCAAGGTTTCTTCTCATCATCATCATCATCATCATTCCTCGGCAGGCCGATGACTCAGCCCAAGTCACATTATTTGTTCCAGAGAAAACATAATTTTTTTCTGTCAAGCCTCTCTCCCTCCCTCTGTTTTCTCTCTTGCTAACTTGCTCTGTTATTCTTACTTTTCATATCTTCCTATGTCTATATCTCTTTTGCCCCCTCTGTAAATTGCATCTTGTGTCTTTCTTTTTCCCTCCTCCTGTCTCTCGCTTTTTTTACTCAATACACACTCGCTGCCCATTTTTTTTTCCATGGGCAGACTGTTCTTTAAGAAGCAGGCCGAAGTAATTCAAACAACATGGCTCTAATTTGCTATGACATGTTTCATTTCTGACCTCACTTCAGATAACCATCTTGCTCCCTCCATTTTTTTTTCTTCTTCTTTTTCTGCATGTCTCTTTCTCTCTCGCACATTTGGGGATATGCTTTGGATGAGCCCTGCCTATTCATGGAGGATTCCTCAAACCATGCGCTCAGGCTAACAGTTTTGTGGGTACTCAAAAAGACCAAATTGTTTGCTTTTGCTTTGTAGGTCATTTAAACAAATGTATTCCTCAAGAGCCAAAAATTGCTGGAGGCTCCATGAGCTGTCCATCAATTTCTTATCTGGATTCAAGAGGTTTTCAGTGATCCTATTTTTGGAGGGTCACGTTCTTTATACATTTAGAATGAACGACTACTAGGCAAGAGGGAAGATATGCTACAGGATGTGATGTTTTGCCCATGTGGACTCAACAATGAAATTTGACATTATTGGCAAATATGGGATGGGGAGGTGGTTGAGGGGGGATGACAGGAAATGACTGAACAGTTCAATTTGGGTGCTGGGGTAAGTCGGAGTGAAAAAACTTGACAGGCACAGCACACTCTGCTGCCAACCCCGAAAGCCACAAATATGAGCGTGTTCCCTGAGAAGTCGGCCATGTGAAAACAAAAGTGCCTGGCAGTGGGCAGAGGAGAGAGGTTGAGGGAGGAGAGGAGAAGGAGAGAACTGTGGAGGTTTAATTTGGGTGAGAGGTCAACATGAAGCCAAAGCCAGAGGAGGCTCACCGAAGATGACATATCTTTCTGCTGCCCTTTGCCAACACACACACATATAAAACATGTTGAATGTGTCCATCACTCCCTCCTACACACACATATCCCTTCGGGGCCTTCATCATAATTTTGTGTCTCTCTCCCGTGCGTTTGCAACCCTAAGGGGAAGAGCCACAAAAAGGGCAAGCCAGTTCGTACCAATTGTAGAAAGGTCAAACAATCTGTCACACACACCATCATAGCAGCCGCAAGGAGGAAAAAACATCTACAATAAACATTCTTGTTTTGAAAAAAACCCATTTTATGACAAATAAATTGCTAATTGAATAATGTTTTACTCTTTTCCATTGCAAAAAAGATAATAAAATCAGACAGAACTAGTGATTTGTGAGATGTGAATGGCCAGTTCAACAATACTCTGTAAAAATTATTACGCTCCGGCCTGTGAATGTTTCCTTTTAGAACTCTCCAAACTAGCTAACTTTACGATTGAGCTGTGGAAGGGAACAATCCAAGAATTTATAGCCATCACAACACAGATCATAAATATGCCAATAGTTGTGTATGTGACACAGTCATTGTAGATCAGGCTGTTGACAGCTGCCACACAAAGACTGGACTGATATGACTCATGTTCATCTCTAACAGAAGCTACATAATTGTGGAATGGAGCCATTATGCTCTAAATATCTATGCATATGTTAAAGAGTTAAAACTGTGGCAAACCGTGCCAACTGTTTATGGAAAGTATCTCATAACTTAAAAGTCACCTTTGACTCCTGCGAGAACCAAAGCTGATCATTATACATGTGTTCTGTTACGCTGAGCTTCAACACACTAATTCATTGTCAACAGTTCACAAAAGGTCACTCTGAATAAAAATTTCAGCTAAACAGTCAAATGTATGCGAAACGCCATCTGAGAGAGCTACACATGACAATTCATTTGTAATTTGACACTGATTTTTTTCTCTATTAAGTCTAGCAAAAGCTCTGGCCAGAAATTGTTTCTCCACATGTAATCTACACCCAACAGAAATGCACATCCGAACTGCTTCTAAACAATTCAAAAATAATGTGATTCCCATCCAGTACTGAGCAATAGGACAGATGCTTGGTATCTATCAAATACCCTGTAGTCCCCATGGAAATCCAATTGCACCACAAATGGCTAGCAACACTAAAGACGAAGCCACCCCCCTCACACCTGCACACTAGGCCAATGCAAAGCTGCTGTACCAGCTAATGCCTTTGGCTGCTTCGACAGCTGTGCTGCCCCATACCTCATGTGCCTAATGTGTGTGTAAATGCAAGTGTGTTTTTCTGAGGAAGGAGGAGTTCTGTGTATGTGTGCACTTGCGTGTAACTGCCTTTTGCATAGTACGGGCCATAAGAAAGACTTCATTCACAGCTCCTGTAAAGTTAGCCAGAGGCTCACCTCAAGATGTTCACACTCCAAACCTGTTGATTGTAAACAGCCTTAACTCTGTCTCTCTGAATTTACTCTCTACCTCACTCACTCCTCCTTTTTAATGGGATGCCTCAGGGTTAGCTCAATGAATCAGTAGTTTCACAGTGGTTGAGAGGGAATTTCTGAAATTTCAGAAAAATAAAATGTAAATTAATGCATGTTTTTATTACCCAGCTTCATGTGAATACATTTCAGAGGACGTGACAGTATTACATAACAAACTATGATTACTATTAAATTCTATTTATGATATAAGAGAGCTGATCTGCAAAAAGACTGCTGCTTGGATTTAAACTGGGAATGTTGTGGTTTCATACACCCCAAAAAGCCCAGATTTTTCTTTCTGTATTTCTTGGGATTTCTGATGGAGTGCAAGCATGTGATAATTGTGAGTGGCATCAAAGAATGATTTGTCTAGAAGAAGGAGAGCTATCAAACTGCAAGATATATTCAAAAATATGTTTCCCTCTGACTGTGTAACCTCTTCTTCCAATTCTGTCCACCTCAGCCATGTATAAACTTTTTTTCCTGGCATTTCTGTGCATACAAACAGGTGGCCGGAAATGTACCAATTGGCATAAGCTGAATAGTGCATATTTACTTTCTTAACATGGTAGGTTGCCTGCACTAGTGTTGGTTTTATCATTGGAAATTGTTTCAGACCATTTTTTTTCACTTTGTGACATTTTTCTAAACCCTAGTGTTGAACCAGTGACCCCGAAATGGCCAGGATTTCCTCTGATGGGAGAAAACCTGCAGAGAATTTGATTAGCCGCCACTTTTTCTTCCAATGCAGCCTCAGGTAATGAGCAATGTCTGGAAGTAGGTGGAGGGGGGCAAGATAAGATGGGGGTATATGCGTTGGAGGGTGGAAGGGGGGTTTGGCTGAGGTGGGCGCGTGGAGGGGAAAGGGACCCTTCAAACTTCAAAGGCTTCATATTGGACACAAAACACACATTATGAGAACGGGGAGGAGGAGGGACCACACAAATCTAATTTTCCTATGAAGGGGAAATGCAGACAATGAGGAGTTGGAGGTAAACTACTTGTGACCCCACTTTTACCTGGTTACCCCCACCTCTCCACTCCTCACTTCTTCCTCCTTCCCTCCCCCACTCCCTCCCTCCCCCTTTTCCAGATCTGATTAAGCCGCAGTGGAAGGGAGCCTCCACTCGTTAAGGACCCTGTCATGACAAAGAGAAACACAAAGCATGACCTGCCTTCAATTGGAAACGGATCCACAGTAGAGGGGCAAATGGGGAGGGAGCCAGAGGAAGAGAGACAGAGAGAGATGGAGATAATTGAATCAAGGCTGCAGGGGAAGACAGATAAATCTTATTATTGATACTTCAGTTGAGCAGAGAGACGGGGAAAGAAGGTAGAGAGAAAGATATCAGTCTCACTTCATTAAAAGGCAGCTAATATATCTGAATCATTTAGTTTCCTGTTGAAGTTTAGAGAGTGTGTAGATGGGGCAAGGCATTAGGGTGCATATGTGTTTCTTTACTGTTATACATCAGGTTTTTCCCTACTTATCTAACACAAAGACGGGCGTTTGTGTTACTGGCTGCCACCTTTGTTGAAAATTATGACACGTGATGTTGATGGAATGGAAAAGGTGGAACTCAGCTGCGAGGGCAGTGCAGCACTTAGAGAGTCTACGGTACATTTAGGATAGTTATCTTTTAGTATTCAAAAAACAGCAGTGGTTGCAAGTATTTTCTGAATCTAATTAATAAATAACTTTTGTGAGACAAATGTGAAGTGTACTGTGAACTTTCAATGCCATCACTTAGAGGCTAACGTTAGTGGAGCAGCAAACTCCAGCAGTAAAAACAAATGAGACCAGCTGACCAACACACACTGCAGATCTTAAACAATCTAAACCAACTCTGAGGTGAAGAAAATGACTTGTTGCTCAGTCGGTCTTACTGCAACGCTCAACGTCATTGGACAAATATGGCTTTTCAAGGAGAGAGGAGCAGCAGAGAGGCTGCTCTTTACTGTTGGAGATATGATATTATAACACAGTAGAGCACTCTTCCTCCTCCTTAATATGTAGTTCTGAAACAGGCAGGGGACCATAAAATGATGACACATTAATGAATTCAGTAATTAATACAGTTAAGTCTATAAAATCAAAATAGTTTCAATTCAGGTTTAACCACGAAAGCATATTTGTTACATTCAGACAAGGATCTCAGCTTGGGTTAAAATAAATAAATTGTTAAGGTTAAGGAAACAACATTGTTTAGGTTACAATATACAACCTTCTTAATGTTAGGAGACCTTCATTGTCATGGATACAACAATAAAGATATGGTTAAGGATAGGGGACTATTGTGGCCACAGTTTAAAAAACAATGTTGACTTGCAGTTGAAAACAAGAAACGAAGTGAAATATCCTGTGTTTACATCAGATGTTTTTTGACACCCCAACCCCAACATTTTCACTGAATAATGACATAATCAGATTCCATAATTGCAGTCAGGGACCTCTGTCACCTGAAAGTATGTACATTAGCATAAATGACTGATCAATTTGCTTTCTTAGATTAATATTGTCGTTCGTCTATATAGTCAAAACAAAAACACAATGCATCTTATGTCATAAAATACACCACAGTTTTCTTACTATTACATCTCCCATGATGCATCTTAAAATTCCAATAAGAGAAGATGGAAAACAATGGTGGGAAGCAAAATTTGATTTTTCTTTTCCCAAAACAAGGTATTCTCTCCAGAACAAATACTGAACAAATGTGTCATTTTCCAGCTTTCAAACTGGTTAATTTGTTGAGGCTTTATGTTATTATTTTAATGTTCCTCCTCACAAGAATGCCAGCTAAAACAATTGTTGTCTCAGTAACCATATTCACATAGAGTAGATAGCCGAGCAATTACTTTCCATCACTAATTAGCTGCACTGAGCTCTCCCACCTGAGTTTCAGAAAATAAACTACAAATTCACAGTTTATGTATTTCTCTGTGCGTGTGTGTGTTTGTGTTCAATGTAGTGTTTTGAATGTTGTGCCCAGTTCACAGCAGGACTATGGGAACAACTTACAAATCTGTAAATTATCCTGATGACAGTTTATATTCTGCAGTGGTCACCTTTGCCACAACGATGATCTCATAACCATGAGCAAGCATACACACACACACACACACACACACACACACACACACACACACACACACACACACACACACACACACACACNTTTGATTATATCACTCCTTGGAAAGAAGTTGGGAAAACAAATGTGCTCTTCCCCTTAAAAAAAAGCCACACATAGAGTGTTAGAAGTAGAGTAAAAGTAACATTGGACATTAGAACATTTTTGCAAGACAAATTGCATCTCTACTGTTGATGGCCATTGAAGGAAAAATAAGTTGCACTGGCCAACTGCACAATTCAAAAATACAAGCAATACAAAACCCAATGCTGCCAGATAAATCATCATTTTTCATTTTTTCTCTGGTGTTGTGCCCTCAAAAATCAAGCTTTGGCTCATACAAATAAATACCAAAGAGGTAACTGTTAAATACAAATTCACATAAGTTAATGGCGAAAAAGTCTAAGTGTGGAGTAAAACAGGAAGCCATTTTCATTGACCCTATCCCTGGGGCTATGTCTGAGGGAGTCTGGTGTGACTAAATGTGGTCAATAATGAATGAAGAGGACAGCAAAGACGACTAGCTGTGTGGAAACTCAAGAGGCAGGCAAGCTGAGAGAAAGTGTCTACCTCACCTCTTCTCTTCTGTCTGTCTCTGCCACAGTCTTTATCTCTCACAAACATTACAACACAGCTGCGATGAACACACACACACACACACACACACATACATGTGTCCAGACATGCACTCAGATACACAAACACATACAGAAAGAAGGCCAGCTGCCATTTGAAACACTGATGTGTAAATAAACACCTAAGAGCTTTCCAGCCAAACAAAACCAATTTTCAAAGCTCTAAAAACACAGTTGCGCCAATCGTGACACTGGCCTTTCTTTTCTTTAGAGGAACTGCTCAATTAATATGTCACCACAAGTCATGACCACAAGACCCCACTAAAATAAGCGAGCCACTTCAACCCTTGCATCTGGAGAGAGACGAGAGAGGGACATAAATTGCCCTCTTCAGAGCAAAAGAGTCATCCAAAAAACCAGTAGGCTGTGAGCAGGCACCTGCGGCACAGCCTAAATAAATAAATAAGTTGTCTTTTTTTTACACTTCTCTTCATGAACAATCTGTGAAAATAATTCTATTTATACAATTTCATCAGATATTCCCTCATTCCTGTAGCCACCCAAGTCAGTTTTATTTCTCATTTCTAGTACAATGAAGACTGCATTTCAAAATAAAATACAAAACAGAGAGCTTTCGAAAAAAAAAGTGCATCTTAAAATCAATCATATCAGGCTATTAAATTGTTTATTTTCCATTGCTTCAGTTCAGATTATTTGATTTGTGATTATATGAGACTTACTGGTTTTGAGCTGCCCGTGGGAAGAAGCCTAAGAATCTGTCTATTCTTGGTTAAAAGCTGTGTTTTTGCTATGTACTTTTCATTTTTGAAAGTATGCCATGTGAAAAAAAGAATCTTGTGCTGAACTGATACTAAAAGGTGATTGACCAGTCATTTATCTCATTCAGCTTTGTGTTTCAGACACAGCTTTCTAACTATTCCTCTCCTCACTCTGCTCCTCTCTTTCGCTCTTCTCAGGATCTGTGCTTGAAACACAACATTTCACACAACGAAGAAACAACACTGATTTGTCTGGCTGTTCTTTGTATTTTCTGCAGCATTTGTTGGATGTAATGAATGAATGAAAAGGAGAAATGCAGAGGAGGAAAATGAAACAGAAACTAAGAGTGTCTGTCTCCACAGTAAATCATCTGTTGACTGTTTAATAGTTGTTTATTCATGCTTTAGAACATAACCACTGTGAAACAATCAGAAAATAACATTGTACTTCTGTCATTCACAGGCTTTCTCTCTCACACAGAAAATTCTCCAGCACTGTCTCTCCTCATTCGCTCACACAATCACTGAGCCTAGAAGCCCCACCCTGCTGCAGCTAGTTTGTTCAAAGCTTACTTATATTAAACATGCTGCATGTGCAAATTCAATAGTGCGAACCATAGGTCTCTAGCCACACACCTGCCAAGTGTAATGTGAAACAGATAACAATTAAAGAGATATGTGAAGGACATACATATGTACATACAGAGATTCCTTGCTTTCGTAGTTTTTAACTTCATGACAAATGAAATACCACCGGGACAAACAATGTTGGAATCCTTTAAAAGGTCAGGATTGCAGTAGTAAAAAAAGTGATCATGTCTATACATATACCAATACGTGCTTAAAGGCAGATACACTAAAAATCAAAAAAAGTAGACAGTAGAAAAAATAAAATAGCAAAATGATATAAAAGATTAGAGTGAAATAACCTGAGATACCGATTTTAACCAATTTACTTAAAAAAAAATGAAACAAATGAGTGAATTGCTTCTGCTTCTTGTCTTGAGAGTATACAAGTGTACAACATCTATTGTCAAAACTACCACTTTTGCAAAGGCACTACAGATTTTTTTGGGCCAGAAGTGTTGCCCACACACACTCTTTCATCAGCTGGTGAGGAAAGTGGAGACAAGCAGCTTTGAAGAGCACACCGCCACTGTTACTGCCACAGACATAGTGTTGGCTCGCTGCTACGCATCCCTGTATTGTCCCCTGCTACACCTGACACTGCCCTTTCCACCTGTGGTGTGCTGTGCATGTGTGTGTGATTTAACGTTGAACACAATAAAGGTATGCTGAGCAGAGGAAGTGATCAAAGTGTCAACCAGAGCCCCTGATAGTGAAAACCCACACTCGGAAATGTTATCTACTGTATACACAGGTACTTTATTTAAATACTTACATAGGCTTTGATGTTAATTTAATGAGAATAAAAATTTAGTACTATTACTACTTTACTTACTAACACTACTGCTTCCTTTATTACTCCTAACTCTGAATATAAAACCACAGTAAATACTGATGTTATTTTTTAAAGAAATACTATAGTTTAAGAAGTTAGTTTTAAAACATGTTACCAATGTTGCAGCCTTTCATTCAAGCCAGAAAGCATAGATCTATTTGTCTTTGATGTTTACTCTTTACAAAAAGCTTATCTTTTGCAAGCTCCTGAGAGTTCAAATGATCACAGATGTAATTTGGATGCCAAGCCACCTGAGCCTCAACAGTGTTGCCACAGTAATATTAGTTTTTAAATCTGTTAAAGGGGGCGATTTCCAATACAAGAACATGATGTTCTAATCTCTCAGTATAACTCTTAGAAGTAATTGTCATTTTGAAAGAGTGAAAGAAAAGAAATAGGTTTTGATTTCTGATGTCAGAACAAAAAGACAGAGAGAAGTTGAGAGCATGGATGGCTGAGTCCATTTATCACTTCCCCTCAGTGTGATATTGGTTTCAAACGTGCTGCTGTAAGTGAAAGACACAGGTTAGACCACAAGGACTGCTGTCCTAACTACTGTGTTGTGTGTGTGTGTGTGTGTGTGTGTGTGTGTGTGTGTGTGTGTGTGTGTGTGTGTGTGTGTGTGTGTGTGTGTCTTGGCAGACCCAGATGGCAGGCGGGCAAGGGGGAAGGTGGGCCAAGTGGACAGGAAGCAGTAAAGGAGAGTTCTGGTTACGAGGATCAGACGGCGGGATGAACTGCGCTCAAAGCTACCGCCGCTACCGTACTCAAGGTGTGGGTTACACTCCTGGACACAAGGGACACACATACACACACATTCTTGTGTATATATATTCCCCAAAGGATATTGTGCTGGTGTGCGTGTATGTGTGTGCACGCGTGTCTGTTAGATTCCTAATTAACAAGCAAAGGCAAATGTGTGCGTGTATATGGACACTAACAGACTCACACACACCGTACCCCACCCCCCCCTTCAACCAAGCAGATCCACTTAAAAGGCCTCGTATCAATTGTCAACGGCCATGTTTAGTTGTTTAGGCCCCTTCTCTTCACTGATGAGGACCAGACCATGGAAAATTCAGCCACCCATTAGCCACATGTTGCTTCTAATACTGACCCAATAAAATGCCATTCCCCCCTGCCATGGAGAGTTCATGTAGCCTACCACACAGAGAGAGGGATGTAGAGGAAAACAAAAAATTAAGAGAAAAAGGAAGGATGCAGTGACATACAGAGAAAGGGAGCTGGAGAGAAAGAGAAGGAGGGTTTTGCAAATAAAGATGTAACAGTGTCAAAGAAAGAAGACAAGTTGAGTGGGAAGCACGTGGGCCTGCTGCTAATTTCCCGCCCTGAGTGCAGTAATCTGAGGGGAAGATTAAGGTGAAGGAGTTATTCTTGACTATTTTATTAAGAGGTGCTTTAGGCGCTGGAAGAAGGGGCTTTAGCGCTCCTCCAGCAGCGTGCCATACAATACAAGACAAACATTTGCTGTTATTTCACCAAAGTACTCTCAGATGTGCTGGGTCGGGGCCTTGCCTTTTGCTGAGGAAGAACTTGGCATCAAAGTTCCCTGCAGTTTTTTAAAAACAAAAATCTGCCCTTCTTCTCTGCAGGTCCTGCCCTAAGCTTGCGTCCGGCAGATAAATAACGAGGTGTCAAGAGAGAGGACAGCAAACCTCACACCTAGTTTTAATTAAAACAGGATAGACCAGCCAATGAACTAAGAGAAAAAAAGGCAGATGAATGCATGATTCTGTTACTCATACTAGAGAAAATGTTGTCAGAGGGAAAGTGTTAAACTGGGGATCTGAATACTGACATTAATTTGACATAATTTTATTTTCATAATATATATGTAGTTTTTCACCCAATGCAAAACTTTGCTAATGGCCTCACAGTTAAAGCTTTAGTCTTATTATTTAATAAGGTATACAATATCAACAGTAATGTAAAGGACTTCTAAACTTCTAAATAGTTTTTTTTTTTTTTATCATTATCATTACTTACCCAAATCGAGGGACTAAGGATAGTGATTGTAGAGGCTCCCTATCCCAAAACATATTATTTCTGATGTTGGGAAATACAGAAAAAAATGACTTGATTGGAGAACCAAGTTATAGAAAAACTACTAAAAAAAAATTTCTAAACAGAGCCAAGGCCAGCAACAGGCCAGNACCAAGTTATAGAAAAACTACTAAAAAAAATTTCTAAACAGAGCCAAGGCCAGCAACAGGCCAGCAGCAGCCTCACCCACCTGCCTCTTTTGTTTGCTTTGTCACTGCTTCACCGTGCCATTCTTAAACACTTACTGCTCTTCAGTGCTGTTGAAAAACAAGATGCCTCTCAGTGCGAATGTGTGTGTGCTTGTGCTTGCGGTCATCTAAGTGAGCATTTACTGCATTCAAGAAAATGCAGAGAAACAAATTTCCAACATGGTGCTAAAACAAAAACAATAAATGAATAAGAGTAAAAATAATTTTAGCAATGCACAGGTACAAAAGTGCAAACATTTCTTTGGAATAACNTGAATAAGAGTAAAAATAATTTGACCAATGCACAGGTACAAAAGTGCAAACATTTCTTTGGAATAACATCTTCCCAATTAAAACAGCTTAATTGACATGTCTCAAAAACCTCAGGAACTCAAAGTTGAACGGTCAGCGCAGACAGACGAAAACCACAGAAGTGGCCGTTTTCAACCTCTCATAAAACACAATTCAGAAACCGGATCTTCCTCTTTCCTTTTCTGTACTCAAAAGAGAGGATGTGGCTAGGCTTGATGAGGAGAGAGGTGGAGAGTGAGGCAGACATGAGACTCGGGAAACCTCTCCTTAAACCGGACTATAGAAATTCTGAATGTAACAACTTTCACTTTAAGTCTAAGTGATCAAGATGACTGGTTGAATATTTAAAAACACACTCGTATAAGTAGCACCCCCAAAATTCTTGTGTAAAGTCACCATTGATATGCTGTTTCATTAGATCCAACAAAGTAACAATGATATCAATTTCAGCATTGGCAGTATCTCCAATTCCATTGTACAATTCAGACATGAATATGTTNACACCCCCAAAATGCTTGTGTAAAGTCACCATTGATATGCTGTTTCATTAGATCCAACAAAGTAACAATGATATCAATTTCAGCATTGGTAGTATCTCCAATTCCATTGTACAATTCAGACATGAATATGTTTAGACAGGCAGGAGACACTTCTTGTTCTAATCATCAAAGTCTCAGTTATTACTGCTATAATATTAAATATCCAAAAATCAAACCAATAACTTCATGAAACCAATTATTGTACAATATCTATTAAAATGCATCCCCTGGAATGCATTAAACATCACAAATTGATATCTAGCAGCGTCACACTATCAAGAGCGTAGAATTTCACTTTAATGCCCGGATGATCCAACATAGACGTAACATTCAGTTGAAGCTCGTTATGGTTGAATTGGATGGGGAAGAAGCAGCCCAGTTCATGACATCATCCAAGTCCTATAGGTGATGATGTGTGAACTGTACAGGGAAGGGCAGCTGTGGCTGGGAAATGGCAGCCACAGAGAGATACTTACATCCAGACTGGGTGGCAGCAGGATTAAATCATTTGTGCCCTATAAAAGTAACAATAATAGCCATAATAGCAGTCAGTTTGACATAGAGCTGGTCACAAACTTCTAAATTTGATCTGATTTCGTTTTAATGTTCCTGCTATATTTTTCAAGTCCAGAAGATTAAAATGAAACAATTCATAAACTTACTGGAAAATTGTCATATTTAATTCAAAATATTGGCATCATAATGTTGTCTGTGAACTAACTGTGCTAATCCCAGTCTTACTAACCAAATCCACACTCTGCCATACTAGTGTAACTGGTCTGGGTGTGTGCAGCTTCAACTACCATC
>JANJYP010063043.1:0-13564 GCA_024605115.1 Rastrelliger brachysoma
TTAATCTTTACACTGCCACGGTACACCCCCCCCCCCCCCCAAACAACCATACTCAATATAATTTACGAGCACCTAATTATTTATGAGTTAAGTTGTTGGATGTCAGATAAAGCAATTGCGGCATGACATTTTATCCTGCCCTTTTTTCAGCTGGGCTTTGGAAAGAGTATGCCTACAACTTGTGTTTGGTTGGATGGTTTAGCGTCAAACACAACGGAGCAGTTTCTTACCCGTCATTTCTGCCGCTATGGACATGTTGTCAAGGTAAAGTCTGTGCATTTTCCCTCTCACAGTTTACTTTCTGGCCTCCCCTCCTATTGTTTACTTTCTGGCACCTTGGGACTCTATTTTCTCTGTCTTCCGTAGGTTGTATTCGACAGAATGAAAGGAATGGCCCTTATCCTGTATAACAACATTGAATATGCACAAGCAGCTGTCAAGGACACAAAGGGATGGAAGATAGGGGGCAGTAAAATCAAGGTAAGTGAGGATTTGCCCTGTAATGTTATGGTGTTTTTTTTTTAATGCTTTGCAGGGTGTAAGAATTGTAACTTACCTTTTTTTTTTCTCAGGTGGACTTTGCCAATCAGGAAAGTCAAATGGCATTCTATCGTTCAATGCAGGCATCTGGACAAGATATTCGAGATTTTTATGACATTCTCTCTGAAAGAAGGTTGGTTTAGTTTGATCAAGAGATAATATTTTTACCTGAGCACTGTCTAATATCAAATATAATATTGATGCCAAAGTATGATGAAATTATAGCTTCTTTTTTGTGTTTGTGTCTCGGCAGGGATGATCGACGAACTCAATATGAATTTCAAGCAGAAAGACAATATTACGAAAATGTACGACAACCAGGAACCTATACAGAAGATCCGCGTCGTAAATACCCTGCAAGAAGTCGGGAGTTCTACACTGAATGGGACCCATATCAGGGAGATTACTATGATCCACAATACTTCGAAGACCCCCGGGAATATCGGGAATACAGAGCTGACCCTTATGAGCAGGACATTCGCAAATACAGCTATTTACAACGAGAACGTGAAAGAGAGAGGGAGCGCTTTGAAACAGATCGTGGTCGTGATCACGGGAGGAGGACCATTGAGCGTAGCCAAAGCCCATCTCACATTACCTCTCGTCGTCCTGTCAGCCCCACTGCATCTCCTTCACTCTCTGAGAGAATACCAAGTGACTCAGACCGCAGGGTCTGTTGTCGATCATCTGAAAGGAGTGGTAGTTGCAGTTCAATATCCCCACCTAGATTTGAAAAAGTTGAAAAGACACGTACCGAAAGGTATAATAAAACTGACAAACTTGAAAAGGATCGAGTTTTTGACGTTGAAAGAGGGAATCTGATTGAAAAGGAGAAGCGGGCTGGACGGAAAGAGCGAGGGGAAAAGGATAAAAGTGAGAAACAAAGGCTTAAGAAGCTCAAAGTTGCATCCCCTATTATCCAACCATGTGAGACAGAACCTGAGCTTGAAAGAGACGTTAGCCCTGAGTCTGCCCTTCGAACTAAAAACAGTAAAATTGCAAAGGAAAGCTTGAGCAAAGGAAGGCTAGACCTTCTACCCTGTGTGGTGCAGTTAACACGTGTTAAAGAAAAAGAAGGAAAATTAATTGGTCATTCTGTCCAAGAAAAACAAATACCAAGGGGGGGGAGTGACAGTCCCAGACTGGCCTCACCTTCAGCTGACCAGAGGAGTCCTCCGTTCCGTGCAGAACCATCAAAAGTAGACATCTCCAAGCATGCAAAGGTGCCCAGAGAGAAAAATATGCACAGTTTAGTAGAGGTTATTGACAAGGATGCTAAAATCAAATCCAAAAAGCATGGAAAATCTGAACTGGGATTTGACAGTGGTATTTCTGTGGATATTGACCGTTTAGCTGCAAGGAAAAGGCGTTTTGAAGATTCTGGGAAAACTGATCGACAGAAGAGAACTATCGAGGAGGACCTTGGTAGGCCTGGACTTCACAAACTATGGAATAATTCCAAGGAGACAGACTTGGATAAGAGTCTTTTGATAAAAGGAATGCATAAAAAGGAGCACAAGGATAAATGTGTTCGGATGGTTTCAGTTAATAGTCCTAAAGATGGACGAGACTGTGAAAGCAACTCTGTAGGCCTTTCTTTGGAGAGGCAGGCCCGACTAGGGGAGCCTGCTGAAGATTCTACTGATCATTTAGACTCTCCTTACCTAAAAATGGATTTAGAAAGCTCAAAAAGTGAAAACAGCTCCAGTCTCGCCAAAATGTCAGATGATGGCAGCCTTGATTTGGATGAATTAAAAGAACAGAAACAGGTTTCATCTGAAAATGAACAAGGTAGAGGGAAGTGTAGAGACTCGGATGATGGAGATGAACAGTTTGTGCACATTGACCAGGCTAATATTTGCACAAAACAAATTGAGCAGAGTCGATGGCTGCGACCCAAGCTTAGTGAGCCTGATAAGTTAGTGAAATTTGAAAACCCACCCAGTAATGAGACTCGTGACTTTGAAAAAGATTATATCTTGCATGATGTTGCAAAACCAATTCAGGATATGGCCAATGCTGACTTCTCTTCCTGTAAACGAAAGAAATTAGAGAATTTTGACTTTGAAATAGTCAGTGCAAAAAGAGAGTGCAATTTTTCAAGTTCCCAAAAGTTACATGAGGATATTTATCAGAGTATAACATCCTCAATAGCTGCTGGTCACTTTTCTGCAAATGAGGAAGATGAAACTGCCCAGATATCTGTGTCAGTTATAAATAAAAAGAGAAAAACTTCTCCAATGGCAGACAGTAAGTTTTCACACACAGAATCCTTGAAAAACAGTTTGAGCCTGACAGCTAGACATTTTCACTCTGACACTGATCTCCCAAAGCTTAAGACAACCTTGCATGGTTGTAATGAGGAGTTAATGCAGCGTTGGGAAAGAAGGATGAAGCCTGATTCACTTACAATGGAAATGACTTTCCCAGGTGATATTGCAAAACGTGAAAGCCTCCACAAACGCCTTGGACAGGATTTGGAACCTGGAGAAGTGCAGTCTGATTCAGATGATGATGGAGAAAACAAACACATCTCTCCCAAATCAAATAGTTCTTTGTCTTATATCCTCAGGGAGCATGACGAGAGGATGACAGACTTAAAACTCTCTGGCTCCTTAGAGAAGAACAAGTTTTATTCTTTTGCATTAGATAAAACTATAACCCCTGATACAAAAGCACTCCTTGAAAGAGCCAAGACACTGTATTCCTCCAGGGAAGATAATTGGTCCTTTCTTCCCTCATGTTTTCCAGCTTCCCACAGCTGTTCAGATAAGGACAAGGTAGAACTAGCTCCTCGACCCATCCCCCCTTGGTATATAAAAAAGAAAAAGATCGGCACTGACTCTGATGAAAAGCTGCATGATAAAAAAGAGGAACTTAAGCCTCAGGACCAAGAGCGTCAGGAACTTTTTGCCTCTCGCTTCCTGCACAGCTCAATCTTTGAACAGGATTCAAGGCGCCTGCAGCATCTTGAACGTAAAGACCAAGATTTAGAAACTGGAGTTGCTAGGCCTTTCACTAAGCCAGGTGCTGCTGAGGTACAGCCTGAATCTGGAGGAGGTGATGTTCCACAAGAGCCCATAGTACTTTTCCATAGTCGTTTTTTGGAGCTACAACAACAGAAAGACAAGGACCTGCCCCCACCTGATACTGAGAATGACTCAATATTGGTGGAGATTAAACAAGATGAAGTTGAGAATAGTGGCGATGTGCTATCTGATAAGGTGTCTGATCCAGTAATGAAGGTTGATGAAAAATCACCCAGTCCTCCATTAAACTTGTCGGTTTCGCCATCTGTTACTTTCTCTAGAGAAATGTCTCCTGAAAAGAAAGAAGTTTTAACTCCATCTTCAGATCAACCTGTGCCACTTGTTAAAGAAGAAAAAGGAGAACCTGTTTTTGATGTGTCCCCATCTCATTCTCTTCCTATGGAAGACATCAAACCAGTCGCCCCAAAGTTAACTATAACCCCCCAGCTTATCATTTCAGAGCCAGAAAATGAAGTTGAAACAAAAGTAGAGGTAACTGAACCCAAGGCAAAAATTGTAGATAGTTTGGCGGTGGAACACAAGCCTCTTGTGGAAGATAAGCCTCCCACCCCTGGTGCTTCACTTGGTGGTTTTGAGAGGGAGACTGCAGAATTCACTTACTCCAACTACACAAAGATTGAAGAAAAATCTGAAATCATTAAGACAGAACCTAAAGTAGAAGATCAGGAAACAAAACATGTTGAGGAATCTCAGAAAACTGAGACAGACATTGAACCATGTATGCCAGAGCAAGAGGCTGAAATAAAACCATTACCCAACCGCAGACAGCCCAAGAGTAAAAGGGCAAAACCACTATCAGTATTGCGTAGTTCACCATCTTCACCAGTTGCTGCCACAGAGAAACCTGTAACACGAAAAAGTGAACGGATTGACAAGGAGAAACTCAAAAGGGCATCATCTCCTAGGGCAGAAGGACCAAAAGCATCATTTGAGGCTAAAACCACATCCAAGTCACCAATTCATGCATCAGATTCTGAACAAAACCTTGAGTCAAGTTTAATCCATGGGAGAACACGTCGCAGAAATGTCAGGTCAGTCTATGCTACACTTCATGAAGGAGACCAAGCTGGCAAAGAGGTAGTCGAATCATCACGCTCAATGCGCAAACGTGGTGCTGATAAAGAACCAGTACAGCAAGATGTTCAGCAAATAACATCTACCATTGCCAGGCGAGGGCGCCCGCCTAAGAGGGGCATCAAACGAGGTGAGGATGCATCACCAGTAAAAGGGGAGCAGCAGAAAATGATGGAAGAAGACACAGAGATGAGAGAAAACTCAACCTCTGTGGAAGTTGTGAAAGTCTCTGAGGGATGGCGTTCCCCACGTACCCAGAAAGTACAGCAAACACAACTGACTTCAACTGCCCCAGCTAGCAAGAAAACAAACAGAACAGACAAACAGTCTGCAAGCACTACAGTGCTACCTGAACAAGCTGATTTGGTATGTCATGATGAGTTAGAGCTTAAGCCTAAAGTTGATTCTGAACTGTCAGCAGAAAACACAGAAAATGCAAGCTCACCGGTACACAGAAATGAAAAAGACACTGGTGGAATCAAACCTGCTGAGGGGGATAATGAAAAGGTAGACACTAGCCCCAATGAG
Organism: Rastrelliger brachysoma; assembly: GCA_024605115.1. Lineage (NCBI taxonomy): Eukaryota > Metazoa > Chordata > Actinopteri > Scombriformes > Scombridae > Rastrelliger > Rastrelliger brachysoma. The sequence goes on from JANJYP010063043.1 coordinate 5,193, forward strand.
AAAAAACAGCCTGAGAAGAATGTTAAAATGAAGTCGCCAAGGTTTAAAAGAAATACCAAGCAGGTCACTGAAGATAAGTCACACAGCTTAAGAAATCTTGAGATCCGTGTAAGTGTTGATGATGTAAAAGGTTTACTTCGTTCAGAGGACAATGACTCAGAATCATTTGAAGTTCCCAGTATTACAAAACCCAAGACAGTGGTACAAGAGGATGAGGAAACAAAGGTGACAGGCTTTCCAAAAGAATCAAAAGAACCTGATGCACAGGAAAAGGAAGACACGCTATCAGAACCTGAAGTTCCAGCTGATCCAGCTGCTGCCCTCTTAGCACGGCAGATGGAGCTAGAGCAGGCAGTTGAAAATATTGCCAAACTTACAGTTGAGCAACCTCCTCGGCCCTACAAGGAACCACCTACAGGGCCACCTGCTGTACTGCCTCCTGTTGTAGCAGAGCCAGAGATTGAGGTTGAGGAGGAAAAGAGAGCTAATCCTGCAAGTGAAACTGAACTCGCAGCTGCTATTGATTCCATTACAGCTGAAGAAAGCTGCGCAGATGCAGATCCATTCACTGCCGCTCCTACCTACACTGCTCTTATTCCTACCCCTGACTCCTTAACATCCCCTTCCTCAAATGAAATCATGGAACCTGAAACGCACATGGTGATCAACAATATTCTTGCTGCGGACTCAGATGATAGTCCCCTCTCACTCAGCCCAAAGGGTCTAATGGCAGAGACTAAGACAGCTGAGGACACCCCTCTACTTGAAACACCCAAGAAAACAGGCAAAGTTAGAGCGAAAACCCCGAAAAAGTCGAGAAGTCGTAAAGGTGCAGCTAACAAGAAAGGTGATATGACTGAAGAAGTTTCACATCCAGAGCCTTCTCCAGTTAAGTTACCCGAGTCAATCCCAGATGATCCAGAAACCATTAACTCAAAAGCAGTTACTGTTACAGCTGGGGCAACTGCAGCAGCTTCTGTAGTCACTGCTGTTGCAACCTGTCGGCGTGATGTTACAAGTGCTATAACCGTAGACACGCCCAAAGAAGCTGAACAGCCTGAAGTTGAGCAGCCTGTACCCAAAGAATCTGCCTTTCATTCAGGAACGAGCAATATCTCCAGTTGTAAAAAGCACCCGCAAGCAGCAGAGCCATCTACACCAAGTCTCGCCCCTGCTCATGCCCGCCCACAGCCTGTGTCCCAGTTTAGTGTACCCCTCCTGCGACCTGCAAAAATGCCACTTTCGCCAGACTGGCCTCCTAGATCTGAAGAAAGTAGAATCTATGTTGCTCCCTCATGTCATGTCACAGTGGTAACTCCTCCTGTGCCAGCATCAAATGCACTTGGAAACCCCTCAACAAATCCCCCAATGCCTCCTGACACCAAGGCCTCAGATATTGACCCTAGTTCCAGTACCTTAAGAAAAATCCTAATGGAACCTAAATATGTGTCTGCATCAAACAGTAATTCTATACCTACTACTATGGTGACATCTACACTATCGGATCCTTTACGGATGTCAGAGAATGAAAATCCTTCTGACGCTGTGGGTTCGAGGCAGATACATCATGAAGAAAGACCACCTTTACCCTCACAACCTTTATACCACAAACCTTCTCCGCTGACGGAGTCCCAACAGAACTGTGGAGAGAAGACCCAGCATGCAATTATTTCTCCTGTTACTTCAGTAATAAGTCGTATTCCAATACCTTATGATACAGAGGAAACTCCAAGAATTTCCCTAAGCAACCGAAGCATTGGCCTGTCTATTCCCAAGCAGAAGTTTAGATCAAACTCTAATGAGAATAATCGCTACCATGGCATGGATGTAGTTGAAGATGGGACTAGAGGGCGCTCTGTTGTTGAGACCACTCCCTACAGTGCAGGCTCCAGTCGTGGCCTAAGGGTCAACACGTCAGAGGGTGTTGTTGTTCTGAGTTATTCGGGTCAGAAAACAGAAGGACCCCATAGGATGAGAGCCAAAATTAGTCAAATCCCTCAAGCGAGCGCTGGTGATATAGAATTTCAGCAATCTGTGTCCAAATCTCAGATAAAGCAAGACCCACTCATAACTTCATCCCAGTCGCCCGGCCCAAAAGTAACGCCAAGTCCAGTTTACGGGCATGCAGGGGTTCTCTTGACTGGCCAGTCCTATAACACTCAACCTGTCATTTCCAGTACCAAGCAGGAAAGTCTTGGGTGTGACAAATCTGAAGCTCCATATCATACATCGTCCCAAGGTGGCGTGGTTAAAATGTTCCAACAGCCAGTGAGTTCTCCTCAAGTTTTAATGTACAACCAAGCTGTGATACAGCAACAACAGCAGCAGCATGTCAAAAGAGGATTGGGGACGGAATCTCTATCAAAAAAGATGGACATTAGCAAAGCTGTTCAGCAGTCTAACCTCAGTCCGGTCTTGAGTCCACACCACCCATCACTATCCCGCATGAGCCCCAGCCCTGGCATTCCTACTGATCGATCAGCTCTACACCTGAAACAAGAACCCCAGTCTCCACGTACAGCTGTCCACTCCCCTTCACCCTTTGGCAAAGCCTGTCCTCCCAGCAGCTCTCCTATTGGAACATCTGTCGTTCTGGGTCATGGAATGCCTCCTCTATCTACATATCATCCAAGTATGCATCACCCGCAACCAGAACAGTCCTCTGTTATAATTCAACCTCACAGCGTCACTCAGTCAATGGCTCACGAAGCCAGGATGAACACGCCACCAATGTCCGGGATAAACTACGGAAGGCGAAGTGACTCTTTGTCTTCACCCCACCAAGGGACCGCACAGCGCTCAAACACGCCACAGCCAAATGTCATTCGAGATTTGGTACTACAGTCTCATTCAAGTCCCCAGGGGTCCGTATCGGGTGGTGGTGCCGCCAGCAGCAGTGTAAATGAAGATGACCCCAGACACTTTAACCAAGCCCTTAGTAGACCTTCAGTGCCACAGCTCCAATCAGATGTAATGATGATTCATAGCGATCACAGAGGGCTCCATCCAAGCATACGCATGGACCAGTACAGAGACATGCACCAGCGCATCCTCATGCACCAGCAACTGGGAGAGCAGGCTGCTGCGGAAGCAAGACAGTCACGTTCCTCGGAAACAGGAACGACCTCTTCAAGCAACATCTCTGGGCCTTCAAAGAATCCTATAGTAGGGAAGAACATGGACCTTTCAGCAAAAGAACCCCTCAAACCACTAGAAGGAAAGCTCATACATCCACTTTCCAATGAAAGTAGAATCAGGGGAGTCCACGCTTCTAGTCCTGTCATGGTGTCTCCTCATGCTCATGGGGTTCAGCTGATGCATTCAGGAGGTGCAGGCTCCTTTCCAGTTTATCGTGACATGCGGGGCTTCCCATCCCAGTTTCCTGGACATCCTTCCTCGGGACACAACCTGGCTAACCAAGGCATTACATCCTCACAGGTTATTTTAAATCCTTGTATTATTTATCTGTCACTGTGCACAAGTATTATCTGCACTGTATATTCTGTTTCTTGTAATTTCAATTTCAAGTTATCACTCTATTTATTTGGTATGTATTTTCTTAATCAGATGCCTCCAGAGCCTGATTTGGGTCACAGAGGTAAAATGTCTCAGTCAGGAGGAGGAAGTGATCCCAAGCCCGAGAGTTCCCATCTTCGCCATGCTACCTCTTCAGACCTCTCGCACATATCTCGAATAGCAGGGGATAGAGTCTCACCGTCATACCAGTCTCCCATGACGTCTCCAATGGCTCTTACTCACAAGCAAGATCTATCTCTACAGAAAGGCCCTCCAGCGTTCTTGCCAACACCTCTGCCAGCAGTACCCCCATCAAGTTCATTGCAGCCACGGGTCGATGCTAAGCTAGAACATTCAGGACATCGTTCAATTGATATGGTGCAGCTTTTGACGGTAGGAAGGCAGTCAGTAGAAATATCATGATAAATCCATCATGGATAGAATTGACACTATATCAATTTGTTTAAATACACATTTCTGTTGTCGTTGTACAGAAATATCCTATTGTGTGGCAAGGCCTGTTGGCACTGAAGAATGACCAGGCTGCTGTGCAGTTGCACTTTGTATCTGGCAACACCATACTCGCCCAGCGCTCCCTGCCACCCCCAGAGGGAGGTCCTCTTCTCCGCATTGTTCAAAGGATGAGGCTTGAGGCTTCCCAGTTGGACAGTGTGGCACGCAGAATGACTGTGAGCATTTTGTTTGCTTTTTAAAAACAGTTTGTGTGAATGTATTTATTGACTAATTAAGAGCGGCTTGATTGCAAATTCATACTCATGAATTTTGCTCAATAACTTAAAACGAAAGCATTTGTTTTTGTTTACATTCATGGTAAATATATTTCATTCATGGCAGGTGGAGAATGACTACTGTTTGCTTCTGGCTCTACCTTGTGGTCGAGACCAAGATGATGTCCTTGGTCAAACCCAAGCCTTGAAAAGTGGCTTCATCACTTACCTGCAGGCCAAACAGGCAGCTGGCATCATCAATGTGCCCAACCCTGGCTCAAATCAGGTCTGTGGTTGTTTAAACTTTTTCTCCTATACCTTTTTATGTTTTAATTTTATCTGTGTTTAAGATATTGTTCCCTTTCTCATCATGTTATTTTCATCTTTTGGATTCACAGCCAGCTTATGTGGTGCAAATTTTCCCACCGTGTGAATTCTCGGAGAGCCACCTTTCACGCCTGGCTCCGGATCTTCTCAACAGCATCTCCAGCATTTCCCCTCACCTCATGATTGTCATTGCCTCTGTTTAATTACCTCCATTTTTTCCTGAACAAAGCCAACACCAGCCCTTTTGAACTTGTCCAGTTTTATAAACTGGAATTGCCTCATATTTTTATGAGTTTGACTTAAAAAAAGAATTTTAATTAGCATGCACTCAACTTTTCTCCTTCACTTCACCAAGTCCTTAAGTCACCCAATGACAATGAATTCCAAAAACGATACCTTTTATGGAAAGGATATGAAGGGTCGAATGGGATTTTTGATGACCATTTCTTGCTCATTTCATTTTTGCCATTTTTTGGAGGTGTTGTGCATAGCCTTTTCTAATTCATATCATTCATAAAGCTATGGATTGAGACCTTCCTATGGGATATTTTTTACCTTCATAAAAGTGATTGTGATGTTTTTGTTTTGTTTTTCTAAAGAGAAATGATGTGATAAGTCATTGCACTATGTTAAGGAAAAAAATTGTGAACTCTGTACAGATTTGAGTATAAAATGATACATGTTATGGATTACTCTCGTGATCAGCCATGCTTGCGCAAGATAAAAGAAAATCATTGCCTGGAAAATGATCGAAGGATCATTTCAGCCTGTTATACTGCTTTCGCTCCTTTGCCGTCAGCCAACTTCTACTTCATTTCCGGACTCAACTCTCCATCCCGAAGTGTTCCCTGCCCCAGGAACTCGAGAGGGGACGTTTAGAGTTGTACAGTTTACACTCAATGCCTCAACAGGGGACTATAAAGAATATTTAATTTGTTTATTTTTGTTTGCATCTTCTTTAAGCTTAAGGGTATTGTGGACAATTGTGAAACTGTAAATATTATAAATATTTAAAGACTGAAGCAATGTGGCGAGACCAAGTGAATTATTTCACAAGACAGATCATCAAATCTCAGTGTTTTCTTTCTTTCTTTGGGCAGGGGCAAAAAAGGGGAACGATGGGAAGGATCTGTACAGGATCCAGGAGTGATATTCTCAAAAAAATATTTTTTAAATTGATTCTGTGCCAAAATGTCTTTTGCAAATGCTCAACACACGCAATGTATGTAAGACAAAAAAAAATTGATCAGAACCTATTTTCATATGTGATTTTGTATTTTGCCACTTGGAGGGCAGACTTGATTCCTTTTTCTTTCTTTCTTTTTTTGGTATTGTTCATCAGTCCGACTCTGTTACTACAGTGCTTTTACATTATGAAATTGTATCCTCATTTTGAAGGAACCATTGTATTGTAAGGGTTGCATTTCTGTTTGTAGTCCTGATTTCCTTAACCCTGATGTGGTCCTCTACTGCCCCCTGCTGTCTGAAAATCATTCTTGCATATTAAGGACTACATCCTGATGTCATTTAAGCCGTGACTTCATAACAGATGTGCTAGAGCATGCTTTATTTTGAAATTTTAAAGGGTAATCATAAAGGCAATGAATGTGACTTGAACTTGACATCATGCCGCTAATGGATGTGCTGATCATCTGTCTCCATCCCTCCTCCCCCTAAATGTTTCCTTGAGCCAAGCTGTAAATACTAATGTCCTTAATCTGTGCTCTTGTGTATTTTTCCCCTTTATAATTGTCTTTCTTCAGGGTCCTTATTTTTGTTTTGTGCAACAAAACAAAGCAGTCTGAAAGAGACAGGAGATGAGGTGTGTGAAACCGATGCTGAAAGTAAACCATGCTTGTCAGTTTTGTGGTGTAAATAATTCTATGACTGCAAGCTGAATACTCTCATGGTTATGTTGAAGGCACTTATAATTTTTGATAAACAAATGAGAAGAAAATACACCAAAAAAAAAATCAAACAAAAAAACAAAACTTAAAACGGTGATTAATATGAAATCTGTCTTTTGATCAATCTTCATTTTGAGTGTATTTTGCTGTTCCTCCATGAGGACATTTTAAACTGTAAAATAAATNTTGAAACGGTGATTAATATGAAATCTGTCTTTTGATCAATCTTCATTTTGAGTGTATTTTGCTGTTCCTCCATGAGGACATTTTAAACTGTAAAATAAATGGTTGTTTAACTTACTTCTGAAGATCATTAAATGGTCCGTCACTCTGGTTTTGTGTTTTTTGTGACTTGCTTTCAGAAACTATCTGATGCATTGATTGTGTGTAGATAAAAGGATACTCAATCTTAACTGTGGGTTATGAAAAAAAAAAAGACTGCAACCCACAGTCTGCAAACTGCTTAAAGCTTCATGCCTCTGCAGCGTGTTGCAACACCTATCAAGAGTTGCAGCAGTTCATACAGTGAAAATACACATTATATCGTTGCTCAACATATTCAGTGCTGCAGTCCGTTCAGCAGTCAGAAGATGTCAGTGTCTCCCTAAACTACAATACTCAGCTTCAGCCTTTTTTCATGCAGCAAATTGGGCTCCCTTAGACTCAGTCATTCCAATTGACCATGAAAATAATTTGTTTTATACAATTTTGGCCCTGATATGACAATGTAGTCTTAGGGAGTGTTTTCCTTTACATCTTGTTCTAATGTGTCAAAAATAGCCGCGCATCCTAAGAAGCAGATCTTTGCTTTACACCTTAAAAATATTGAACATTAGGGTTTTCGGCTGCACCAGTCAAATTCAAGAGTACACAAGCTTACAGATNCCAGTAAGCAAGTAGGAAACTTGTGTTTGATTGACTGACTCTTGTTTGCAGCCAGAAAGATCTGGATTTAATTCTGGTCTGCCACAGAGGATATTGTGGAGGATCTCTTATGTTTAAACATCTCTCTTGTTGTAACAAGTGTGCAGAAATGAAAATATCGGGGGAAAAAATGCTGGATTATGTAGTCTCACTGTGTCAAATATTTATGAAATGACAACACCTGAGTGACAGTCGACAGTTATGTAAATATTTTTGTGGCTCAGTTTCTAGAGTAGCCATAAAATGGCTGTGATCATCATGGCTTTCAAAGCTGCAGTTAGAGGCTCATCCCCGAGGCAAACAGCTCCATGGTTTCGGGAATTTTAAGACTGTGGCTTGAACATTAGGGTTTCCGGCTGCACCAGTCAAATTCAAGAGTACACAAGCTTACAGATTCTCCAGTGGGAGGCCCTTGGGGATTTAGTGGCAATCTGAATTCTATTTAGGAACATTTAGTGGTCAGAGCTGCTGCATCTTTCATTATTTTTGGAAGTACTCATATTATAGTTAATTACAATCAAATGCAGATGACTTTTACTGTATGCAAAGCTCAGTTTATCGTAAACCTTTAATCCGAGTCTTCAAAAGATGTTTATGGAACAACACAACTGCCTGTAATACACAATAAACTGTCTGAAGTTTGAGGTAGTAGGTCAAGGCTTCTCCATAGAAATAGGGATGACACTGACGGACACCATCTGTGGCTGCATAAACAACCCAATAAAGGTTCATATCCTCGCTTTACTGATTTTATCCTGTCATTATGCCTACAGTAGGAAGAAACAAGTGTGACCACGTGGAAGAGGTGAGGCATAAGTGATTTATGGTACCTTCACAGGCCAAGACTCGGAATGTTAATTGACGCCCTTTTCACAGCGTGAGAAGAAGCAGATCAGACTGGAACAAGGCAAGCAAGACAAGGAAGAGGAAGAAACTCAAGATACTCGCCTTCACGCTGTTCCTCCTCCTC
>JANJYP010063108.1:0-12733 GCA_024605115.1 Rastrelliger brachysoma
TTTTTTAATGTTTCTGTGCTGAAACTGTACTGTTAATTATCTGGTTTCTGAATATCTCACACCATACAAAATGTAATTTCTTTCTTAAATTTATTTCAGTGCAATCAGCTTGGCAATAACCTCAAAGATGTGGTTGACAAGTACAAGAGGTATGAAGACTCTAGTGCTGGTCTTTTGAAGTGGCTCAACAGCTCTGAGGAGGAGGCCAGAAAGCAGCAATCAGAGGCCATAGCAGCTGACCCGCAAACGTTGCAGAAACAGCTGGAGGAAACCAAGGCAAGACACACTGCAAGTCAGACCTGGTTTAAGCCCAGTCTAGTATCAAGACCAACCTCAGGATTTTGCTTCGAAAGGCTCATAGTCTTTTTTTATCTTGGTGTCTTGGCCTCTTAATTCTTGAGGCCAACATGGAGTCATATGAAAATGTCCCTTTGATCATTCTTCGCATGTAATGCATAACAATTTGGTGAAAATTAATTTTTACAGTTAAGTTCAAAAAGTCTGGTATATCTTGAGCCAGCAGTGGTTGGAACTGCAGCTGTGAAACTAATGATGAATTTGTCTGTTAATCTTCATCAACTGTGAACTATCATGGATGTTTGGTCCTAAATGTGAAAAGAAAAGTGAAGAAAAAAAAGCTTGTGCACTTGGAGTATTGCCTGGGTTACAACAAGGTTGTGCCTCAATAGACCTGCCTTACCATATACAGTGTTTCCACTGACTTAAGTACAAACATAGTTATTTTTAGCTCTTGTGTTCCAAATTCGAACCCTCATGTGAATAGTTTAACTCTTGTTATTTGTAGCTTACGTACTCCTACAAGAGGATAAGAAACTAGGCTGACAGAACTGTCTCTGTCAGAACATTTGGCTGCAGCGAGCTGAACATTTCTCTTTTAGGAGGAAGTGACTTATAGCATAGATATGCCAAGATAAGAGGCGCCTGTGAGCCAACCGAGGAACGCTGTACTTTTGACTTTGGTTACAAATCATACAAGTATATCAGTCAAGGAAGACTGGTACATGCCTAATTACACATATGAAATGATCCAATTTTACATCTAGACAGTCTTGTACATCATCATGTCTTAACCTTCTTTTCACCAAATTAGTAGAGTGACATATTCATAGAGAGAGAGTGAGAGTGGTTAGAGCAGGCTCTCCACAGACAAAGAGAATAAGAAAAGCGTCTGTCCATGAGTCCATGAAGATAATGTGTATGGTAAATCTGGTTCAACAACAGGGAGCAGGATGGACACCATGGATGACACTTGGGCAATCTGATACTATAAATTAATCTGTATAAATTAATCAGTTACATTTCATAAAGCATTTATTAAAATATTATGTAAACCACCTAACGTAAACCACCAACGTGCGTGTGTGTGTGTAAACTGGGGAATATAAAATAAATGTAGTCCATCCATATTTTCTGATTTCTCTTCTTGCTTATTGATCCGTAGGCTTTACAAGGACAGATGACTGGACATCAGACTGCTGTTGACACACTCTGTAAAGCAGCTGAGTCTTTGGTAACATCTGAAGGAGACCTACTGAGCAACCCAGATGAGATCCAGGAGACAGTAGGTGAGGAGAAAAAATTAAGCAGGGTCCAGGTTTTGTGTTGTTTACTTGTATTTCAAAATTTAAATTATGCATCATTATTAGGCCTATAAATTTAATTCAAAGATGTCACACATTAAATGTTGGAGGGTGTTGAAATACACTTTTAGAGTTAAAATTGATTATTTGTAAGTTCAGCCTGAAGTTTCTAAACTTAACAGTCCAGCAAAGTGTTAGCTGCACAGTTTGTTATGTTAAGTAGGCAGGTCGATGAACCAGCAGATTGTTATTGTCAATGAGTAGCAAAAAAATGTCAGTGTCCATCATTCCTTTTCTAAAAAGCATTGTCTAAAATGAAATATCACTGTTGGATTTCTTATTTATTTCCCCTTTTTTCTTTGGCTTACATTTTTAAATCTTTCATGGTACCAGAACTATAGGACTGCAATCCTTTGCCAAAAACATAGCCTTAATAAAGTCATAAATGCAAGATAAATCTCTGCTTTGTTTTGAAATGTTTACTTTGCTTATGTTAAGCAGATAGAAAGTTTTAAACATAACCTGATTTGTTTCCATGTGTTGTAGATGACATAGTGGAGCGGTATGACAACTTGTCCAAGTCTGTAAGTGATCGAAATGAGAAACTGCAGATCACCCTGACACGCTCCATGAGTGTTCAGGATGGTTTGGATGAAATGATGGGATGGATGGAGGGAGTGGAGAACAGCGTGAAAGAGAAAGGACAAATACCCCTGGATTCTGCATCTATTGGAGATATTCTCAGCAAAGAAACAGTGAGTGTGTGCCCTACTAACTACACGCTATGATACACTGTTAATAATTAGTTTTATTTCTTACCAGCCTTTTACTCTCACTCTTTTGCTATTAAGTCTTTCCTGTTGTCCATCTTGTGTTTTTTAAGGCCTTAGAGCAGGACATAGCTAGTCGCCAGAGCAGCATCTCAGCCATGAAAGCCAAAGTGAAGAAGTTTGTGGAGACGGCAGATCCCTCTGCAGCAGCACTTCTTCAATCTAAGATGGATGCTCTCTCACAGCGTTTCTCTGATGCCTGTGACAAACATAAGCAAAAAGTATCACAACTGGAGCAGCTGAAGGAGAAGGTGGAACTGTTTGAGAATATCTCTGATAAAGTCCAGCAGTTTGTTGTGAAGCGTTCACAAGATCTACATGAGACAGATGGACCAGGGAAAACATTCAATGAACTGTCTCAACTAATGGAGGTAAGTATACTACTGGCACTGTTAACTATCATAAATGAGTATCTTGGCCTTTTTCAGTAATATTTTTTAGTGTTATCAAAGGACCAGTGTGTAGGATTTAGTGGAATCTAATGGTGAGGTTGCAGACTGAACACACCGAAACCTCCTCCCCTTCCAAGTGTGTAGGATAGCCAACAGTGGCCAAAAGAAAATACGCCCTCTCTAGAGCCAGTGTTTGGTTTCTCCTTTTGGTTTCTTCTTGAGAAACATGGTGGTACAACATGATGATATTTGTAGATTGTAAAGGACTCATTCTAAAAAAAATAACTCTTATTTTATTATTTTCATTTGATAATACACTCATAAAAACACACTATACATATAATGGATTCAATTTATGTCAATAGTTCCCCTTAAATCTTACAGACTGGTCCTGTAAATCAAAAATATAATTATAGAGCACAAAGAATGATTGACTGTTTTAATTATGATGTAGAACACTAAAGCTGAAATGGCCGAACATGCCAGTGATTTGGAGAAGCTGCAGACCTTGTCCAATGAGCTGTCTGAAATAAGTCCTGATGGGAATAAAGCCCAGATTCAGAGCAAGATGGACAATCTTTTGAATATTTATACCACATTCAAAGACACTGTCAAAGAAAAGTAAGTTGGGACTTTCTGTAGGTAGGAAAAATATTCCTTAACTTACAAAAAAAGCTGTTACTACTGTATGATGTTGGGAATGTACATGACTGATGTTCTTCTCTACTACAGAGAAGATGAGGTGTCAGCCTGTCAAGACCAGCTGGGTGAGTTCAGGTCTGCAGCCAGCGCCCTCACCAAGTGGCTGGAGGAGACCACTGAGAAAGTACCTGTGGTTCAGCCAAGCAGCAGTGAGAAAAGTCTGGAGAAGGACCTGCAGACAGTCACTGTGAGTCATCAGATAAATAGAAAGTCTGTATGGAGACAATGTTATTCCTATATGTTTTATCCAACTGCACTTAAAGTGTTGGAACAGAAGCTACTGATATTTAACATCTGACACTACAATTTGAAGATTATGTGTTTTGCAACAGATAGCTGTAAATGTGTTTTCATAGCTCATAGCCCATCCTCCCCAAACTCCCCAACATCTCATCATGCTTTCTGTGCCAACTAATGACAGATAAATGGAAAGTGTTTACACAGGACAGATCAGGGAGTAAAAGAATACGATGTCTACAGAAAGACATTTTCCTTCACAGGATCTCACCAAAAAATCACAACGTTTGGAAGATCCTAAAATGTCAAAATCACTATGAAAGTGAAAATGAATAGTAGTCATAATTAATTTCCTTTCTCAAATAACATTTCAGATGTGTCGTGGACAGTCATTGTCCCAAAAATATGTGTCATTAATTTTACTGACTCTTCTTTCATCAGGAATTATTAGATGAATGGACATCCAAAGGCCCTGCTGTCCAAGACCTGAGCAGTAAAGGATCATCGCTATGCAACCTCATCACTTTCCTCACATCCCCTGCCAAAACAAAGACCCCTAAAAAGTCAGGTAAGCAGCACATGTCTGAGTCCTTCAAAGGAATGGGAAGCATGGTGTTTGGGTGCACTTCAGAGTAGTATATAATCACTAACCGTTAGAGATCATGGAAACATCTTGTGCCAACAATGTCAGACTGTCTGCCTGTCCTTTACACAAGCTTTGTCTTATGTCTTTGCATCAGCTCTTACTAATGGTGGTGGTCCAGCGAGCCATTCCTACCTAACCAATAAAGGTAATCAAGCGTGTATGTGGATGCTGCTATGTAAACACACTGTTTGTGGTCTGCTATTTCATCACTGTTGGTGTTGATTTTCAAAACATTGCTATGTGAATCTATGCCAAACAAACAGCAACATTTGGAAATCATTTTAACAGAATGTTCAGATTTTAGCTACAAAAAAGAGAGATATCAGTAATCTCTAAATTTATACATTTTTATTAATGCTCAAAATGGGCAATTAAGTACCAGCTGAACACCAGAGCAACTTGAGTTATTTCATTATTTTTCATCAACTTGTTTCAAAATTTTAAGGCCCTAATATCCCTTCAAATACACAAGGGAATGTGTACACCACTAAATTCATCGTTTAAAATGTGCATGGTTATACTTTCCTCACTCATAATCTGAATATACTGTACCTTAAAGCCTCACTGTAAGCATACTGTCACCTCAATGACAGTACAAATATAAAAAAACTGAAGAAACTTCAAAAAAATGTTTTGTTTTTTTCAGAGTTGATGGTAATTCAGCAGAACATGTCATTCGTCAACGAGGGATATACAAGCCTGGGGGAAACACTGAAGAATCGAGCCACAGAGCTGAGTAGCTCTGTACAAGAGGTGAAAGGGACCCAAAAGGAAGTTGATGACATGATGGCATGGCTGAAGGACATGAAAGAGACTGCAGCATCTTGGAACAATGCCCCCACAGAGAAGGATTCAGTGAAAACACAGCTCGAGCAGCAGAAGGTACAAAGATGTTGTCACACCACCAAATGGACTGTTCTAAAATTGCACAAAATTGTTCCACTGAAAATGAGATAGTCATATGACAACAAAGTTGAATATCACAGGATTAAGTATTGATAAATTCTTTCATTCTTTCAGGCATTTGAAGATGACATGAAGCAAAAGCAAGAACAGCTCCAGAAGCTAAGAGAGAAGCTCCTCAACTTGATTGAGACTCATCCAAACTCCCCAGAGGCAGCAAAATGGAAGCAGATGCTGGCAGAAATAGGTATGCACCAAAGTGTTGTTTCCAGATGGCCCTGGGTAACTTATGTCAATGAAAACTGTCAGAAGTATGTTGAATAGTCCTGATCATATTATTACACTGGCCTCTGAATAAAGGCTTTTACAAATTAGCATATATCAACAATATTACTGGTGTCTTTCTAGTAATCTCCCTTCCACACACATACATGTAAACTGTATGAGTCAGTCACAGTACCTGCACTCTGCCATGCCAGTTAATTTAACACATTTGTAGTGCCAGGTCATGCACAGTTGGCTTTCTAGCAGAACAGTGGGACAGTGGACAGAAAGGTGCTGAATCATGCATACTGGTGTGATTTGCTCTCCTGCTTAGATGCTGCTTGGGCAGATATCAGTGGCTCTGTCGAGGAGAGGAAACAGCACCTGGAGCAGTCCAACAAGAACTTGGACACCTTCCAAACCACTGAGCTGCAACTTGGCCAGTGGCTCTCGGAGAAAGAGCTGATGATGAGTGTCCTTNTGGGAATAACTGGGAAGTGTGTACATTTCATTAGGAGATGTGTTCCTCTGGTTTTGTGATGAAATGTTAATCATGACTGATTTCTTTCCTTCAGATCCTCCAAAATGAATTCAAGAGCCGAAAACCTCAATATGAGCAACTTCAAGAAGCTGCGTCTGCCATCCTAAGCTCCTCGGGTAACCAGGAGCCCTCAAATGGGAAGCTGGTGAGGGAGCAACTCTCTGCTGTCACCCAGAAGTGGCAAGGCCTTACAGGGCAACTGGATCAGCGAGATAGTCTCATTGACCAGGCTGTGGTGAAGACAGGGCAATTTCAAGAGTTACTGCGGAGTCTCAGCCAGAACGCCACTCAGCTGGAGAATCAACTCACCAACCATCAGGCCCACAGCACCCAGCCTGACACTGTAAAGAAGCAATTAGAGGATGTCCAGAACATCTCAGCTCAGCTGCGAGAGGAGAGGAAGAAGCTGAAGGAGGCTGAGGCCATCAATGCTGAACTCACAGCAATGGTGACTGAAGACTATCTCAAAGCAGACTTAGCCAGACAGCTGGAGAGTGTCAGCAAGCCTTTCAAACAGCTGGAAGAGAAAGCAGGTTTGCCTTTTAACTTAATAATGTAATGTTGTAATGTTTGGAAAGAAGGAGCCATTCTGTTTGTGTTGAGTCATTGAAGAATATATTTATTTTATGACAACAACTTCCCATCTGGCTAAATTGTAGTAGAGTATTAAGACTGAAATATATACTCTGGTCACAGTTCTATTTTATGTTTGATGAAGGTTCAAAATCTTTAGTTCTTTATTTAGCATGTAGAAAAGCTGCTTTGAGACTTTTTGCTCCACTTTTAACTACGGTTGGGTTTTATGTGATACCGGTACCTTCTCTGTATTTTTTAAACGGTTCCGGTGGTTCTCAAACCTGTACTAAAAAAAACAAAACAGCACACACTTTGTCAAAAAACAGTACTCTTTTATTTCCAGGGCTAAATTGAACACAATATTAGTGGACTAGTGGATTTCTAATCACCTGCTTACACGTTTGGAATAAAAATGAAATGCCTGTCTCATCTCATCTTTTGCCTGGATGTGCACTTCCGGGGCATCCATATATATGCTGGATAAATAAATAGAAGTCAGGAATTGAATTGAGGCACTGAAGTTTTCATTCTTATTTGGTCTTGTTACTACCATTTACGTCAGCTGCAGCATACTGTATATCTCACCTATATATTTTTTCTTATATTGTAGCAAAACAGATCGAGCAGCTGAGCTCCACCTTTGCCAGCTCTCAGCAGTTCCATCAGACCTCCAAAGACTTCCAGTCATGGCTGGGTGAGAAGCTCCAGGACCAGTCTAAGCCTCAACACATTTCTGCCAAAGAGGAGGTTCTGCAACAAACCCTGGAGGAGCACAGTAAACTCCAGAAAGTTCTTAGTGAGCACGAGGAGGCCTATAACACAATAATTGGGGAAGGGGAGACGCTTCTGCTGAACACTGATGGTGCAGAAAAGCTGGCACTACAGGGGCAGCTCACAGCCCTCTCATCTAACTGGCAGGAAGTGAAGAAGAACTCAGTGGAACAGGCTGACAAACTTCAGACTGCTCTGCAGAGATCCCAGAAATATCAGGAGCATGCAGAGAAGCTTAACACCTGGATTCAGGAGTGTGAAGCCAGCGAGGGCCGAGTCAAACTCACTGTTGATCCAGCTGCTGTGGAGAGCTCCATTTCTCAGGTGAAAGCTCTTCAGAAGGATGTTGACAAGCACAGGGGGACGATGGAGCAGCTCAACACAGCGGCAGATAGCCTTCTGGAGGTGGCCAATGTTGACACTGAAGCTATAAAAGATGAGAAGGATAGCATTGGCAGAAGAGTAGAAAATGTTGTGGAAGGTCTACAGAACAAAAGAGAATCCCTGGAGAAGATCTCGCATGCAATTAAGGAATTCAATGATTCCTACAAAGAGGCAAAGGGTCAGCTAGAGGGAGCTAAGAAGCAGGTGGATGCATATGAATCACAAGGAGTGCAGGCACACAGTAATAAGAACTTAACCAATATGAAAGCCCAACATAAGAGTTTGGAGGGAGTGCAGAACCAAGTTGAACACTTAAAGAACTTAGCTAAGGACCTGGTAGTAGATGTTCCAGATGCTGATGGAGTTACAGACCTTTTACTGCAAGCTGACAGTATAGAAAAAGATTATAGCACCCTCAACGACAAACTAGAGAAGACATGCCAAGTCCTGGAGGGTAAACTGCAGGGTATCGGGCAGTTCCAAAACAGCATCCGTGAGATGTTCAGCAGATTCACAGACCTGGATGATGAGTTGGACAGCATGGCTCCAGTGGATCTTAACTTGGTTGTTCTTACGGAGCAGCAGGACAACATTGAGAGCTTTGTAGCAAAGCTGCAAGAGCTGATGGCTAACACAGCCAATGCTGGGGATAGCTGCAAGAAGATGCTAGAGACTGAATCTTCACCAGATCTGCTAGGCCTGAAGAGAGATCTGGATACCCTCAGTAAGCAGTGTGGCAAACTTATGGACAGAGCTAAAGGCAGGAAAACACAAGTGCAGAGCACTCTCACCAAACTAGAGGAGCTGTATGGGAAACTTCACCAAGTGGAAGATAAACTTTGCAAAGCTGTGGAAAAGGAGGCATCCCAGGAGGCTGTCGGCATGGAGACAGATGTCATCAATCATCAGCTGGAAGCCTTTAAGGTAATGCCCAACAACAGTACTTCAGTTTACTGTATTTATATACCTTGGGTTAAACAATAAGGAAGTGATTGAGATGAATGTTTGTGTATATGTGAAAACACTGCAGAAGAATAGTAGTCGTAAGTTGTTGGTATGTGGTTTTTACATGTTTGTTTGTGCTCTAAGGGGATCAATTTGCGATGCTACAGTGGTGGACTTAATGCTGTTGTTCCAAAGGGACTGTGTCATTTCTCTGCTACATCAGTAATGAACCTGAGATCACCTACATGTGATGTTTATCTTTTGTCCTAGGCTAGCGTGTAGTCTCTTTTTTAATTGAGACAATGGTAACACTTATCAGTACATTATTAAAAGGTTTATTAAAAACAATAATATAATTTAGTTTTAAGCAGGTATAAGAACCAACTAAAATCTAATTTTAAGTCTTAATTACTGTACAATATTTCTCACAATTATTATTTCTCCTGTGATTTTATTATAACTGGGTTTTACTTTGTTGCCATTTATTATCTGATTTTACACCAGTCTCCACTTATCGGTGAGTAAAGTAAGAGATACAGATGTCAATAAATACATCAATCAAAACTTATATCTGCTAGCAACTACAATGTAGTATGTATAAACAATTAATTAAATGCTCTTATGCTTTCTATAAATGCTAAATTGTGAAACGTTATGAATATTTCTAAACAATAATGTGAAGCGGTATTTACCACTTCCCCTTCAGTTTGTTCATATACAGCACAGTATAGTAAAATTGAAACAAAGAGCTAAGATAGTAAAATGTGTAATATGTACATACATTTAATCTTGTCTTTTTATTTTTTGCTATTATGAACCACCTAAAAGTTGTAATCTATCCTTTTTATATAAGGTCTCCAAAATCTTTCTAAAATTTCACAAATTCACAAATAATTTCCCATTGCAGTAGATTACCAGCAGGCTCTTCACTGAATAGACTTGCTACAAATGTGGTAATCCTCTGGGGACTGCCGATTCATTCAGGGCATCTGGTGTGAACAAAAGAGCTGTAGCGCATATGCAATGATGGTGCAAGATGGAAGGACCATCGCAGCCAGGTGGTCGCCAGCAGGGTGTTGCTTGATTCAATGCTTCCAATGATGGAGCTGGGCTTACATCCTGATATCTTAACATTAACATTTGGTCACTTTTGAACCTTCAAAACCTAGCATTATATCTAACTCTGTGCTTAGAGTAGGTCAGTGTTAATTTTGCTTTTCTGACTCAGACGTCAGTTAGTGAAGTGACGGTTCATGTGTTCTCAAATGACCTCAAACCCTGCTGTATTTGGTCAATTATGGCTTTTTTCAAAGATGAAGTCAGACCATGCTAAATGCAGTGTGAAAGGATTCAAATGTTGTTTAGCCCACCATTTCTTTTTTTATTCATTCATGGTGATTATATATCATTCAACAACCAAAATGTAGCCTGATGGTGTAAATAACATAGTGCTGCGTAAAGCTGCCTTTATGTCTCCCTTGTGCATTTTTTAGTGTTGTAGACATTAGTACTACATTTTATTGCTTATATTTGATTGATAATAACCCCCAAAATTTTTATTCCTTTATTACATTAAGAATATATTGGCTAAACATGCAGATTCCATGCAGGTAATCACGTCTGCAGTGGTATAGACACACTGAACATCTTCATAATTGTCCTAAGGGTCTGCTGTCAATTTGTCGGCCTCTCCATACTGTCTATAAAATCATACTTTAGGATATTACTGATATCAGTGAGGGATAAAATAAGAGGTAGCCATTAGCAAGATTTACTGACAGATTCAAAATATTTTAAAAGCTTCTTGTAGAGTTTTTCCAAAAGAGGCTTAACCCATATTCAGAGGTGATATTCTGAAACACTTCTTCATTTATGGAATTAGACAGTATCACAGTAACACAATGTAAACAGATGTGTATAGGCAGGCGACACAGATCTCTCTGTAGATGTAGGTCAAGGGATTTTGTTTTCAATTAAGGGGGTGCTGTACTCATGTGAACCTCAGCTCAAACCCCCAGTTGAGTTACACAAATTAATATATCTGGGGTGGCATGAGTAGGAGGTGTTAGTATTTTGAAGGAGTTTAGTCTAAAGGCCTTGCAGGGTAACTATTAAAGAAGTGATTGATTTAAATTGTTGCTGAGCAGCGTTGTCATGGCGCATGTCCCCCCCCACTCCCCCCACCCTTCCTTTCTCTTGTCACCACTCTGGGTTGAGAGGGCATACATGGCCTCAGCTGCTGGTAGAAAATCCCCTTTGTATTCATGTGAAGCAATACTTGATCAAGGAAAGGATAGTCAAAAACAGCAAGGCAGTGTTAGAACTTGAGTAGTTTCTTTATTTAGTTGCAGCAGTTATAATGCCAAAGAAACATTACATGATTGTGTCATTCTCAACTGTAGGTAAGTGGGCTTTATTGGCAGCTGGTGAGAAAGAAATAAACAGAGAAAGACAAGCGCTTGGGTTCGTCTCTTTCATGTGCTGTTACCATTTTAGGTCAAGTTTTGAAAGAGGCACGCCTGACTTTGTGCATTTACGCTTGTTTTTCACGAGATTTGTCGAAGCTTGACTGAGGAAGTAAGTCTTTGTGCATATATATCTTTACATGTACCTTAAAGGCCAGCTCAATGACTCAACACCACTGGGGGTTGGCGTGGGTGTCTTTTCTCTGTTCAGACATTACATCAGTGCCTCTTTGCAAGTCAAAATGGAATTTCTACCTTCTGAATCATACCAAACCTAACCTGCTGGCTGGTAAAATAGTGTCACTTGGACCACGTAGTGTTGCTTACTCACTGCCATATAATAATAATACACTCATCTGTGAAACCTGTGCTCCTATTTGTTGTAAAGCAGTTATGTTAAGTTTTTAATTCATCAAAGATTCTTTAGTCTTTGTGTCCAATGTAGGCTTACGTCTTAAATGTTATAAAAGTCCTCAAATGAACCTTAATACCCGAAGACCCCGCCACACACGCAAGATTATCATTAGAAATTAAATTAATTAAATAATTACAATTTGCGGATCTGTAGATAATGTCATAATCAATTAATAATTTAAAAGAAGCCCCAAATAGTTTTAGCTTTGCATATATAAATTTTTGCTGGTTTTTGATTTTGGACTGTTGCTGAGATGAAGCAAACAATTTAAATATGTTGTACTGGACTCTGGAAATTTCTGAATTTTTGCTTCATTTCATTAAAAGTCACAAAAAACAGAAATCTGTAAAAATGCAATTTGTCACTGGTGAAGGAAGAAGTTCTGTCTGATTTGAGTTTGGTTTATAATTGTTATTGTGCTGTCATAGAAGTTCCTCTACTTGGTTTTTTTTTGGAGAGGCTATTGAGTGCTACTGTTAAAAGAACTTCATTTTAGTCTGAAAATATGTCTTTCTTTCCAATTTTGGTCTTCTCAACTTTTGATTTGAACTTCTAAAATAAACTGAAGTTTGTATAATTTATGTAAAGTTGGGAAAGTCTTGAACTGGAACAGTGTAGGCACACACCCACAGCAGTCTGGAAATTCATTCAAAAACCATAATATTTAAAAACTATATGGGTTTCAGTGGCTGAACATCCTTTATTTAAATCCTACCAGATCTTAAATGCTTATTTATCTCTGCCAACATACTCTTTCCATCTCCTCTCATGCACGCAGAACTGGACAAAGAAATTGGAATTGTGCAGCTCCTTACAGAACTACTGTGGTGTAGAAAATCCAGGAAACAAAAATAAATTCCTTTCATTATCTCCTCTATTCGTCTTTCTTCTCCTACTCCAGTCACTGGACATAAAAAGCCCCTTCATGCACTTGGCAGAGGCATCGGTGTTAAATTACCTGGGACCTGTGCCTCCCGCAGCATTCCACAGTAATTAAGAATATCTGCAGGGTCCACAGCAACCATCCACAGGAAGAAAACAGTGAACAAAAAGGGAAAAAA
>JANJYP010063111.1:0-12832 GCA_024605115.1 Rastrelliger brachysoma
TCTTGAACATGAACTGCTTGTCTGCCTCTTGGAACTTGGATCAAGACAAAGAGATTTCACACATTATTGAACAGTATCTCTTGAAGATATTGTTTTGAAGTTTACCGGGCTCTTTTGTGGCATGCACATGTTTCAATTGCCAAAGAAGTGAATTCAGTATTTCCTGCATTTAAATATTCCTCCAAATATTATGCAGTGCAAGATGTAATTTATTTGTGAGGTGTTGTGAGTTTGTTTGCTTGAAATTTTGCATATATTAAAGGTAATCTTTCTATTTTTCAGTTGTTGATGTCTTCACATCTTTGTTGCAAGTATGCACATCCAGCTTTTCTTTCAATATTTGATGCAGAGCATCAAATAAGCACTAGACTAATTGAATAACTATATCAGCATGGCAAAGAATTCAGTAGATAATCTTAGACATTAAAGTGCAATGAATATCTTCTGTGAAATATTAATATTCTCTAAAGGCTTCATAGATTGCATAACCCACCCACAACAAGGTTGAGATTGAGTAAGAATGGAGTTTTTAATGAGTATAGCACAACAGGCTACAGTATGAGTCAACTTTATCATAAAATCTACCAGTAGAATAAGATGTTAAAACAAGCTAGGGCATGACCTCTCACATAGTGCCATGTTACCTGAACCCCAAGCAACATATCAGATCAAATTCAAAGGGTGACTCAAGAGATAGTCATCTGCCATTCTTTGAGCAAGCTCTTTGTAATGTCAGTATCCCAATTTCAACCTGAATGTGTTTAAATATCAGAGATAGAGATTTTTACTAGACACAAAATTAATAAGCTGGCACATCATTAAGTTCCACATGGTGGAGTGTTTTTCTTAAGTAGTCATACTGCTTGTTTAGTAGTAATGTTTGATATATAAATGAGACCAGGGCAATTCTGCTCCTTTTCACAAACGAGCAGGGAATCCACTGTGAGGGCTTTTCTGTCAACACATCTGTGTGTTTAGTTTGGATCAACAAACTTCACTGGTGCCTATAAACAACGTGAGCTAATAACAAATGTCAATATGACTCCAGTGCTGCTTTAAAAGTAAACATACTTTAATGGAAAATAGCAGTGAGCACTGGCTTTAAGACAACAATCATCAGACTTTAATTGGAACAGGAGTGCAGCTGCATCCCCAAACCTGTAGCCTTTAATAGAAAGGGTTTTCCATCCATTTATTTATGTGATATGAAGATAATTGTCAGTTAACAAGGTTTCATGTTTTATGAACTGATTAAATATATTGTATCACAATCTGCACTGTAACCAAAATGTTAAAATGTATTCAGATAAATGTAGTTCAATAAAAAGTGCAATATTGCCCAGTTAAGTAGTTGTATGAAGTAGCATAAAATTAAAATACTCAAAGTTAGAGTATCTCAAAATTGTACTTAATATTGTACTTACTTGAGCTTATGTACCACTTACTTTCTGCCACTGCATGCCATGATCAAGCTTATAATATAACATTTAACAGAAAATAATCAGAACTTAACACTGTTCATTGTGTTAATGTGGTATAATACAGAAGTAAAATCAGCTTGTGTTAAGTACTGTTTTTAAGTAAAACCAGTTGTACTACAACACAAAAAATACTGCAAAATCATAGTAGTGTAATTTACAAAATATACTTTAAATATAGAAAACTAAATTAAGTCATTGTGTAGAATGGCTCCTTTCAGAAGGGTATATGCTATATAACAAAACTGTTGTTAATATTTGTTACTAAATTTAAATAAATATTTGTCTCAATGGGCAAACTTTACACCAACATACCTCGTACACCCATATCAATTGATCTCCTTTCATAAGGTGATGTAAAAACTTAGTGGAGTTAAAAAGAATAAGGTAACCCCTAAAATATAATGAGGTAAAGGGTTTAAGTAGACAGAAGATGGAAATAGTTAAAGTACAATGTATCTAAAAATTGCCTTAAAGGATAAGTTCACACTTTTAAAAATCTGTCTTAAACCAACAAAAAGGTTTTTTTTTTCACTATTTCTCTTGTTCATACTGGCTATAAAAGAATCCCCTTAAAATGTATTTTCAGTGTAAGTGATGGGGACAAAAAAATCCATGGTGTGTCTAAGAAAAAGTTATCTCAATGTTCATTTGGGCTCCTGACAGATCTTGTAAGACAGACTTAACCATATAACTTCTAATTACTTTCCAACACTGCACACCACTGTGAGGAGAATATTTATTAGACTATATTAATAGCTAATTTGTTACAGGTATTAATCATAATTAAGTGCAAAAAAGAATACAGGTACAAAAATATTTTCAAAATGTATTCAGTCTAATTCATCATGAAAACAGATGACTGACTAGAACATGTGTTAATGTATTGTTGCACTGCATCAGGAAGGTTACTTTGGAAATGTAATAAGTTAAAGATTACTAGTTACTATTTAAAATGTAATTAGTAACTATAACGATTTCAATTGCTTAATTAAAGCAATTACAATTTGCTTACTTTTTGATCAGCCTACTAATAATGCCTACATAATGAATGTTTTCAACTGTTAGGGCCAAAATCATCAGGTGTTTTTCATGGATACCGCATATGAAACGATCTCCCTTATTTCTTATTTGCAAAATGTATTCATTAGTTCATGTAGACTTTTGAATAGAAAATAAAGATATTCAGTGGGAAAAAGTCAATGGTCTGGTTTAATAATTGGTATTGTAACACTACTTAAACCCATGTTGTGATTTACTTCCATAATATAAATAATAAGATAAAAAGAATTACCTAATATGTATTCAGAAAACATTATTGTTTAGACGAACACCTTTGTCATTAATAGTAACAAACACCAGTAAAAATGAATAAATACTGCATCAGTTGAGACACAGTCCTGTGGCCGGGCTGTGAGTTCTTGAGGCCTCCTGCGGTCATCGGGAGGAGTTCAGATGTATGAGACTTGTAGCACACGCCCTCTGCGTCACCGCGCTCAGCCTCAAAGTTAAGACTCTACTAGACTTTTGCCTTCAGTCTGCTCTGCTCGTTGCAGTCACCTCGCTCTCTGCCGCGGGGCCACAATGCAGGAGGGTGAAAATGTTCAGTAACTTTACACGGAATATTTCGCAACTTTCATTCTCCTGACGCACCTCAGACAATCATTTACGACAGGTGAGCGCACCAGGCTGCCATCCGCACAGACAGCTCTTTGTTCTTCTGTTTACTGTAGGTAAAACTGTGTTACTGTTTTTCTGATTTAATTTAGAATGTGTCTTTGACTTTCGGCCACAGCCTGACATACTGTGGGAGTTTCTCTTCCCTTCTTCTCCTGCTGTTAAACCACTTTTAAACCACGTTTAACAGCTTGTAGTAGAGATAGCTGCATAATATGAGAAGCTTTTCAACTCATACAGAAACTCTAGACTTTATTACATTGTTTTGTTCTAGTTTTGCAGCATATCTGTAATGTTTACTGAGAGATATGGAATGAAAAAGTTAAGCCATTTCACTTGACTGAGCATATTGTTTCGTCTTTTTTAATGTTACTATGACTACTATCTTATTCAACCTTAGAAATATGACACACTGTGATTTTCACTTTTTTCAAAGCAGCTTCTTTCACTGAATAGGTTGTGGCATGTGCACTTGCACTTGGAGCTTGGATATTGTTTGCCTTTAAAGAAACTTCTTTTGTGAATTCCTTGCAGGACATTTAATAGGCATACTGTGATTGTCTTCAATTTGTAAAATAGTCCTTTGTTTTCTCACTCTCTTTTCACAGACGTGCCTCCAAAATGGCCCAGCAGAATCAAAGCTGTCATTATAATGAGTCCATGGGCTTCTTCTACCACAACAGTGGTGCTGAGGATAAATGGGACACGACGCAGCTCATTCTGGTCCAGGTGGTGGGCTCTCTTTTCTGCTGTTTCATCCTGGTGTCCAATGCCATGGTCATTGCTGCTGTCATCACCAACAAGAGGTTCCACTACCCTTTCTATTATCTTCTTGCCAACCTCGCTGCCTCAGATTTCCTCGCAGGCATAGCATATGTGTACCTCATGTTTAACACAGGTGAGGCTTCGCGGAAACTGACAGTTAAAGGATATTTCATCCGCCAAGGTCTTCTGGATGTCAGCCTCTCGGCTTCACTGGCAAACCTACTGGTTATAGCTCTGGAGCGCTACATCTCTGTCATGAATTGGAAAGTCCACAGCAACCTGACTAAGAGGAGGGTAACCCTGCTGATCGTGTCAGTGTGGGCCATCTCCATCTTTATGGGTGCTGTGCCAAGTCTGGGTTGGAACTGTATCTGCAACCTGGCAGACTGCTCCCAGCTGGCTCCCATTTTCAGTCGTAGCTACCTGGTCTTTTGGTCTGTGTCCAACCTGGTAGTCTTTCTGATCATGGTGGCCATCTACCTGAGGATCTACACCTATGTCAAGAAGAAGACATCTATGCTCACGCCACATACCAGTGGCTCCATTAACCGCAAGAGGACACCCATCAAGCTTATAAAAACCGTTATGGTTGTGCTTGGTAAGTGTTCATTGGTAGTTATGAAAATGCAGACTATGCTCTGTTAATGACAGCAATTCCGTAGTACATTATGTAGTTGTGGTATAAAACTGTGTGCTCTTCATCAGGGTTTAAAGTTCAGGTAGTTCATTGAGTTGCTGATAATCTGTGTTTGCCTTAAAGGGAGGAAGACACCAAAAGCATAATAACACAAACAGTTATGCTTTTGGTGAAGATTGCTGAGTGCATTCTCTCTCAGTATGTCAGTAGCTTAAACTTTCTGCTGCAACTAATACTTTTTCATGTATTGTTTATAGATACTAAAATATACACACCACAACTTTCCAGAGGCCCAAAGGGGTGATATTTAAATGACATGTTTTGTCTAATCAGATTTACAAGAATTTATGTTATGAATTTCCAGAAGTTAATCAACAATGTAGTTGTAGGTTAAATCAGTTTCTGCTCATATGATTATATATCTGTCAGTACTACTCAACTCCTTTATTTCCCCATTTCCCATCATAAGAAACATAAACAAACTTCCTCTTCTCTGAAGTAGTTTCATTCTGGATGAGGTGGTCAGATCTCCTGATCTAGCTCCCCTTGTCTAGGTGTTGCAACAAAATACTTTGCAATTGAGACACAGTACCCAAATCATTCCCCCTCCCACTGCTTTAAAGAATGGTACTACATATGCATGTCAGATAGCTAAATGTGCTTTTGTGCTTTTTGTTGTCATGCGCTGTTTAGATGTCATCCAGATAAAAACATGCATGAGATAGTTGTAGTGATTTTGTAACGTCATTGTTCTTTGTCTGGGCACTGTGCTGGCTTGGCCAGGTGGCTTGAGACTTTATCTAGTGTAAGAGCTGTCTGTGTCTGAGCACACTTTATTCCAAACTGCTGTGTAATTATCCCTCTCTGCAAGGACACTGCTCCTCAGCCTGTGTGGCGTACCATCTCCACCACACTAGCCTTCAATGAACATACCCTTCTCCCCACCCATCCAAAAAAAAGAAGAAGAACCTATACTTGAGAACTTTGTCAATTGCTTTCATATGTCTTGCAAAGTTCCTAACGTTACACAAATGTCATTGTAAAATTCCCCTTTCAGTTTGCTGTGACCTAGTGTTAAAATGCAAAAATGAAAACCTCCCAAAAACAAAACGCAATCCTAAACAACACCTGAAGCACTCAATGCAGTGATATCTCAGGAAATATCAAGCTGACAGGTCCAGATCCATGGGAAACTGTTAACTCTGTGGTGAAAAGCAATCTTAAGTGGGAATGGCAACTGGGCAAACCAGTTTAAAGTCATGTAAACCCACATGCTTTATTGGATTAAAATAAATGACTGCAGAAGCATTGGATACAATTGGAGACACAAAAGAAATACAAAATCATGTGTTTTAAATTTGATCTTCAGTGGATTATTTAGTCACGCTAATGTCTAATAAAAAAGTACAAGGAAGTGGCATTTTACTCATACTAGTTAGGTAAACAAAAATTCTTGTAGCTCAATAGCCTACAACCGTTTATTGGAGCATGGTGTTGGGGCTTGTTTGCTTAGTGAAGCATCAAACAACATCATACAGTTTTAGATTTTGGTTTTGGTTTTGAAGTGTAACCAGCATGCTTTTCAACAGAGACTTTACAAATGAATACCATCTGAGAAACAGAACATATGCTGGAAATGTGTGATGCCAAAAACATTTTCTTTTCTTTGTCAGATTAAAGGGGAAGTGAATTTACATTTTCAACTTGTGGAATACATCAAAAGTGCAAGTGGAAGTCATTTTAATGGGGTTTCACTTGACTTTATTTTGGACATGTGGGCCATGAAAGACTAAGATAAAAGACAAGTGGAGAAACAGAGAACAGAGTATAGAAAAAGAAATTTGCTGTAAAATGTGGCAAATGCTTTTGACTTTCAGGTCTAGGAGGAGGGAAAATCCTATGAAGTGACAACAATACCTCTACCAGATCCTATCTCTGTATGCATATATACGCACACATATGCTTTCACGTGTGTGTGGGAGGGGTGGTGGTGGTGGTGGTGGCGGCAAAATTGTGTGTGTGGATAAGTTAAATCCCCAGGAAATTAATTTAAGTCTATGTAATGTCCCCGAAAGACACCATGGATCGATATGTGTGTATGTGTTTGCTGTGTAACGCTCAGCCCTTGTTTTGTTCTGCGGAAGTATTGAAGCTGTAGAGATGCTGATTGTACAGACAAGTTGCTGCTTGTGGCTTCCTCTCAGTTCCAGAAATCCCTTTGGTGGCTCTGTAGTGTGCCCAAACATGTTTGAAATAGATGGCTAATTGCTTGCTTCAGTAGCCCTGTGACCTACCATATTATTTACCAAACACACAGTGTTAAGTATTTAACAATAATGGCATTGTATTCCCGGCCTACATGTGTCTGCATGATGTGATGGTATTACTCATCTATAACGCTGTGATTATTATTGTCGCTCACACTCTGTGTTGGGTTTAGTTTACGTACTTACATCATCTGTTGCCCATCTGAAAAGTATAACTTTTAAGAGACTGACAGTGACAGGAACCTTAAGAAAGCAGGAGTCACATGTGAATCACTGTGGTTTAACTGCCCTTGAGCAAGGCACACAGTATAATGTCCAAAAAGCCAGCATTGTAGCTCAGTAGACCAAGTTATTATCAGACAATTACAGTTTCAATACCAGTAAAAAAAAAGTGATAAAAAGTTTATTTTTGGAACACTGGTAATTTTATTATTGTTAATGATGTAGTTTACTTCAATGCTTTACAGGTAAGAAATAGCATGGTGTAATGCAGGAATATTTTTTGCCAGTTTATGAGCCCATATTTACGTAAAAGTCCCTTCAGTAGGTGCTGTTTTGTGATTTGTCAAAGTAAGTTGGCATCTATAAGCTAATATAAGCTATATATCTAATATGTACTATTAAGAACTAAAAAAGTATATTTTCAGACTTATTACAAACCAGCAGAACCATGTTAGTGGTAAAAAGTGAAGTAGTCTACTACAGATGTATGGAGGATTCATAAAAAAGATACAGTTTGTTAAAATGAATGAGGTGTATTAATCCTATGTGTTAATGAGTTGTGTTAGGAGGACCAAAGCGCAGACTTAGAATAAGCAAAATGGGCACAGAATTATTGTGGAAGCTAACTGGATGAAGAGGGAAAAAGGGGGAAGCACAGGAAGGGAAGTGAGGTCCAGGCGACAATGGCAGGTGGAGGGGCAACTGAGTGGAGTGTCATAGCAAGAGAGTGGGTCCAGGGAGGCAGCTTGCAGTGCTCTTGGCAGGTTTCAGCATGGAAAACTGTAACTCTCTGGCAGATAGTGACTGGAAAGCTGGAGTATTTAAGCAAAACATTAATGAGATGCCTTGTATCAGGTGTGTAACATGCAGCAGCTGCCTGCGCCTGGGACCGGCTCCTAGGGAGAGAAAGTGACACAAGAAAGGGAGAGCAAACATAGGAAAAAACAGAGTGCATAGACATGGATATGACATCATAAGTTAACTAGAAAAGTACTCAGAGAGCTCAGCCCCCCTCCCAGATGGTGATCCGGATCACTCCCAAAATCTAATCACTTGTTCCTGGTCCCATTGCAGACATTGCATTTCACCTAAATCGTCTATAACTTTTCAAGTTATGTTGTTAACAGACAGACAGACAAACAAACTCAGGCGAAAACATAATCTCCTTGGCAGAGATAATAGTAATAAGAATGAGCAGCCTTTTTGTAAATTGGTACTTGACCTTCCGGGGCATGGTCTGACCTCCAAATGGAGGTCCTTCACTGCATGTCATATCTCTCTCTCCCATCATTTCCTGTGTCAAATAAAGGTGTCTATGCCTGAAAAAAAATCTTTAACAAAAAAAAGAACCTATAGAAAGATACATTGACTTATTTATTTTATAATATAAACATAGCTGTGTTTAATTTTTATGATCTTGTTTGTTTTTCCTGAAGGGGCCTTTGTCATCTGCTGGACTCCTGGCCTGGTGGTTCTGCTACTAGACGGCCTTAACTGTACAAGTTGTAACGTCATGAAATTAAAACGGTGGCTGCTGCTCCTGGCTGTACTCAACTCTGTAATGAACCCCTGCATCTACTCTTACAAGGATGAGGAAATGTGGACAACTTTCAAGAACCTCATGCGCTGCATTGGCAACGGCACTCGACGACAACGGTCGACGAAGGCCAATGCCCGGCCACTGAGTTCTGCTCAGGATACAGGCAACAGCCAGCCTCCCTCAGAAGAGACAAAAAATGATGATCCGGACATACTCAAAACCTGAAAGTAGAAACTGTTGAGAATTTCACAGAACTTCTGTACAGCTTTGAGTGGGAGATGACTTGAAAGAGAAACCATGATTGGTCTCAGGGGACATCATCTTCTGATTGAAAGTATTTTGTGGAAGAGACGTCACAGGCCAGTGTCTCATGGTGAGATGGAGACAAAATGCACTACTAATTCCCCCAATGGATGCAACAATGTGCTTTTGCAGTTTTGTCAGGATTTCACAGGAAACATTGCTTCCATTTATGTTTAATGGAACATTCATTCCTGTTGCTGTTTCATCCTGCTTCAGTTTTCCTCATTGCATCCCTATTGATTATTTAAATTTACTTGGATGATACTGTGCTTCAATGGCTGAAGAAAGAATCCAGTGAGGACAACACACCGGTACATTTCCACATTTACCTCAAAAAGGGTAAAAATGAAACAAAGGGTGATTTTACTTCCAATCTAATATAGATTTACATATATACATCATCAAATTATCCTATAGATTCACTCCCTTTGTATCTTTTGAGGAAGCAATGGATGGACTAGTTCAGAAATGGTGCTTGTTTATAGTCAGGTACTGTAAAATTGTAGGACTGCTTGAGTAGGGCACCATTTCAATTATTAATTCTTACTTTTAACACAGTCAGTGGGAATTACTGTACACTGTATTTATCTAGCTGTACATGTCATAAGATGCTTTCAAGACAAAGTGAATTAATTTTAGCTGTATGACAGTTAGTACCTGATTGTTATGGCAGTTACTTGTAGTTTTAACTTTATAAAACCACACAGGGCTTTCTTTTGAAAAGCAAATTTGCCTCAGGGTAATAGATAAGCCACTCCTCTTTTGTCCCATCTGTCTTCCCTTATCACTTCACCTACACGACAGATAAACTCCCGCCTGCAGCACATCATGAAGGTGAACTCATTCTCCTTGAAGCATTTTTATACATTTACATACAGATTCACTGATTGGCTGCTGTTGCTCTGATGAAACAGCTGCTCACCTGAGAATGCAAGGACTGTAATACGATACTTCCGCACACTGGATTCCTGCTGGAGCATAGGCATACATACCTACAGGATATGACTGAAGTAGATAGTAGACCACCGCCCTTTCCTCCCCACCCTGTCACTACTTCAATGACTCCACTGCTAAATTACTTACAGCATTCAAATGACTCTTCTTCAAACTGCTGTATGGGTTGGCCACTCCTGGTGTAAAAGACATGACATCATTAAAGCTATTCTTGATTTTATCTTGGGAGTCTAGGAATGCCACATGAGAGTGGTGAGTGGAGGGATTTACAACTCATATGGTGGTGTTTTTCTGTGTAGTGTGTGAATTTTATACCTGTTGTTATATTTAAAATCACAAAAATCCACTGAATACATGAGTGCTGAGTTTGTTGAATTTCATGTTTTATTTTAAAACAGATTTATAAACTTTAAACATGATATGGCTTATGTTTTCTTTTTTAATGATCATATGGCATGATACAGAAACAGCAACATACAGGATAAATTTATAGTATGGCCTGCAACAATATTACTACAAATAATAAGAATTATTAGTATGACCATATAACTTCTAATATGAACATCAAGTGGAATAAAGTTTCATCAACGTACCAAAAATGAGCCAAAAATATTTTTCATTTTGAACATGTTAGTTGTACCAGTATGAAGGAGGCATCTAAATTATAGTTAAACCAATAGATATTCTTTTTAATTACAGAAATGTTTTCCCCATCATTTAAAAAAACCACAAACATTTTATCAATGCTACAAACACCACACACTTGACACCTGTATTAGCCAAACCATGCCATACCTGCATATCCTGTTTGACCGAGTCAAGCTGACTTTACAGTACATAAACAACACTAACTGCTAAGAACTGCTTGTAATGGTAAACGGAAAACATTTGCTAATGCAGATGTCAAAAACAAAACATTATTTGACGCACATATAACATGATTTGTGCTGCAGTTTATAGTTGATGAATTACTGTTGCTTGAGATTCCTTGTGCTCAAGTGCTACCACTTGAGTTGATTTTATTCTGTTCAGGCCAATTAATGAGTGACCTTTAGTTCCACTGTGTCACTCACATCAATGGCCAAAGAGCTTGAGGGGAAAAAATTACCTTTGAGTGGTAGGAACAAGATGCACTTCTGAATTTGGCTGCACTGCACTTACATCAGTTATAATAACAAGTGCATAACAGTATTAATAATGTAAATTTAGTATAGTTTTCTGTTCTGTAAATCTCAAACACATGAAAATGTTAATTCCCCAAAGCATGAAATGTTGTAGTATAAAGGATGAAAACAATTCAACAGGTTTTGTGTGTTATTACCTGTATAGTCTGTACATCTAGATCACAGCCATATCCTTTAAAGGTTTGCATTTAATATGAACTGCATATATGTAATTCCACGGTATTCTCAAAAAGCCTTGGAATGCTAAATTCTAGTTTCAAACCTCCCCTCTAATTTACTCAAGTTGTCATGCTTGAAATACAAGTGTATTGTTCATAGCCTTTCACTCTTGGCAACCACAAACCCAGAGACGTTTTTATTCCCCTCAGACTCGAAGTAACCTGCTATTAAGAGATTCCTAATCACATATTAAAATCCTTTTACACAGTAAAATCTTACACACCACTCAGGATTTAATCTCCTAAACACAACCAGCAATCCTTTGACAGCAGAAGAAAAAGGTTTAACAGTGTATATTTTACTCATAAAAGTTTCAAGCTGAGGTTCGACTTGATTAAAGTCATGTGGTTTCCATTATGAACACGAAAAGCATTGTAGCAAATACTGTCCATCCTCAGCATAGCCATCTGTAGGCCTGTCGTGACTGCTGACTGCCACTCTGGTTTTTCAGTCCTAAAAAACACGAACTGTAAACTGTGTGGCGTGGCGGGCCTTTTTCTTCCGCTGTGCTATAATTATGCATTCTTGAAAAGCCAATTAAATTTCACAGATGTTCAGAAATGTTTTGGTTTGCTCTTAATCTCAGGACAAATAGATGTAGGGAGATGGAAAGAATTCATCAGTACACAGGATTTGATGTTATATAAATATCTCTTGTGCCATAAGAACAAGTTCAATTTTAAAAATTAGATTATAGGTATCTTTATTTTCAGACTGACTTATTCAGAAGCAACAGTTACAACAATAATAAAAAGATAAGAACAAACTTGGTAAATGGTGGCATTGCACTGCACACACTTCAAGGGGCCATTTTAGATAATGAGTAGTAGTGTCCCAAACAAAACAGCCNTCATTGCACACACTTCAAGGGGACCATTTTAGATAATGAGTAGTAGTGTCCCAAACAAAACAGCCAACACACTTGATTAAAATTAATTTCTATTTTTTCTTGGAAGAACATGCCTTGTATTTTTTTGAGCTCACAGTGTGATTAATTTGTAAGATGTGTGTCTGCAGTGACCATCACAAGAAATACGCACTTGGTGGCACAATTCTCCAGTGAAGCAGAGCACTTTGTGGTTAGTGCTGGGTATCTAGATTGTATACTTGTTTGGCACTGACAGAAATATTGAAAATGATCAAGAACACAAAACTGGAAATATATATTTTGTTATTGTCTTGTCACTTTGTTTATTTATTTTTTTTGGCTGGAAAGGTCATGATTTAATATTTTTTCTTTCTAGTTTTATACTACATATGCATTGCATATGTGCTTGTGTTTAACCAACACTAAGAAATTTGAATTTTATAGAAAAAAGTTGATATTCCTTATAGTAACAAAGGAATGAATTATTGTTTTAGTATCAATACCAAAACTTAGTAAAGTATTAAAAAAAAAATTCATCCACTTCCCAGCACTACCTTTAAGTAAATTGCAGGTTGGTTCAATAAGTAATGCTTCCTGTTGATTTATTTTGCAGGGAGACATCTCTCTCCTTTGTTTTCTGCTCTATCTGTCAATGTCAAATGAAGGTAAAATGCACCAAAAAAAGAACAAAAAGAGTAAATCAGGGAAGCGTTGCCCT
>JANJYP010063155.1:0-16169 GCA_024605115.1 Rastrelliger brachysoma
AAAATCTTTTTATATATTTATTTATATATTTGTTTTCTATCCCTTCCTCTGCAGTAGCAGTATTTAATACAGATAGTTTATAGCAGCTCTAACAATTCACTGTACCACACCTGCCCAGGACCAAATGGTACACACACACAGTTTTTACTTTCTTCACTTGTTGCTGAAGAAAGTAAAACATGTACAAAAGGTATTTATATTTTTAAAATACAGTGACATTTTCCTTTATCTGTGTTCTGTCCCTGCAGCTCTGAAGGAGAACAGCTCAGAGGTCGTGCAGCCTTTTCTGATGGGCTGTGGCACCAAAGAGCCCAAGATTACCCAGCTGTGTCTGGCTGCCATTCAGAGACTCATGTCCCATGAGGTGGTATCTGAGGTGAGGACACTGAGCTAGCCTAAAACCTAACATGTTAATATACACAATACGCTAAGGCTCATGTTCAGACTTGAGAAAGGTGTTAAATAAATACAAACAGTACATAAAACACAATCTAGAATAGCATGTACACCCAACCCATAAAAGAGCACAGCACAACCACAAAAATTGAAAGAAGGAAAGACAAAAAAAGAATAAGAATAATGAGCTTAATAGTTCCCCAACCCTCAAGAAAACATGTTTGATTCAAACCATAAGTCAACTTCTCCAACTGTAGCAATGGGCAGTAATGTGTTCCAGCCACATTTCACACACACAGAAGGAGTGTGTGCCTTAAACTGTGTAAATCAAATACATTTCTTCACTGCAAAAAAGAGGCAGAGGGGTCAGAATATAAAGGCTTGATTATATTTAAAAACATCCATACCAAGCATACGTTTCTATAAAATGGCTAATAGAAAAGGACAACTCCACCTGGCTGATTAACATATTACAAGTGAATTAAAATTCAACATTCTATACTATAAAAAATGTAGTATTTATATTGGAAATATATACCCAAGACTTCTTTGTGTTAATTCTGAATCAGAGTCTAAATGCATAAAGAGACATAAGCAAACTGTGTCCAGCATGGAAGAGGGCAATGCGTCGGAACCACACCATCCTGGTGCAGACGCAGGTCCTCACTACTTTGGGGTTCCTGGCATTTATAGGCGTGTTCAGGGTGTGACATGAGGCTGAGACAAGTGCACACACTTGTAGTGACTCAGTTGTCACGTTGTGATTTATAAAAGCAAGATTGCTTACAGGTTTGTGTACGCAGGATTTTATAAGTCTGAATATTTTCTGATGTATGCAAACTTTAGCTTTTGGGCGTACGTACACTTATAGGAATTTTCCTACGCACAGTTTTATAAATGAGGCCCCAGGTTTTTTACAAAATGCTTCAGGATTAATTTCCTCCATCTACATTTTCTAATGAGAGGCCATTGCTCTAATCTGGATTCATCACCTTGTGTCATTGTGCTTCATAGGATGACAAATAGTGACAGTCACCGCCAAGAGTACACAATCAATACACATATCCTTAAGGTGAATAGTCTTTCTTTCACAAAAAAACTACAATCCAGGGCAACACACTGAGCTGTTAGTTTTGTTTACATATTATGGGTCTCGCTTTCCAATTCCCCAGTCATATGGGGAATTAATGCATATTGATGTTAACCTCAATGTTTCTTCATTCAGTGTTCAGATGCTTGCAAATTGGAATTTACTTACTACCTTAGGTGCCTATTCGTCGATCATCCTAAGGGTAATTCATTCAGATCAATACATGTAACCTATCAATACCCAATTAGGCAACGTAAATATGAGAATTGCTGAATTAATTTCCATCACTGGTGCTACATCTGACAGATGCTGATCTTCCCTTCCTCCCCCACTCCTCATTATGTTTTAGGGTTCCATCCTTTAATTCCTGCATGACGCCTTTCAGATCTTCAGATGGCAATCTATACTGTGTTTGTGTTTGAGGTTGGAAACCATTGGCATAGAACAATTATCTTTTGCATATCTGCTGGCTTCATATGATCTCTATAATATATCCATCTTCAAAAACAGTAGAATAACAATCTCTTAAATGCAAATTTTGTGTAATATAAGCTCACATGATGGGTTTTAAGTCCTTTGAATAATTCAGTTGGAGTCAGACCTGAGATCACAGCTGTTTAAATGCTGGCACCCTGGAGCTGCAACAAAACTACCTTATTAATACTATGTTAAAGACTATTGTTAAAAGCGTATATACCATGCCTTCCACATTTTGCTGTCAAGGGTTTTTTTAATTTGCTAACACTGACTGTTGCCATTGGTAAAAGAATCTTAAGTGCCCTGCACCAGTGCTTTTCAAGCTTTTCTCACTACAAGGACCCCTAAACTGACACAAAATAGATCACAAACCCCTGATAAGATTATGTTCTTGAATCAGCAAAAGCTTGGCAATTTTATGACTTTAAAATAAAAGATAATGTTATAGATATTTTATTGATTAACAAAATTATTGATTTATTGTTTCTTTGTCAATCAACCAATCAGTTATTCTTTTGTAATGTTACACCAGGTACAGCCACAAATGCAGCTCAGAATGAGTATGTGATGCAGCATTTCTCAGCTAGTCTGATGTTTTAGGAGTTTATTTTTGCCTTATGAGTTTGAATTTTGCTTTTTAACTACCCTCTTTATATTTGTCCTTTGAGCAGTTATTATCACACTGTTGCACCAAGACAAACATTTAGAAAATCTAGGACACAAACTTCAAATATTCTATAACACACACATACTCTGATCCACTGGGCAATGTGCCAACCCTGATTTGCAGCTTTAAAAGTCAGACAATATCTGACTTACCTCAGTATTGATTGCTAAGATGTTGAGGAGAGAACCATGTTAGATACTCTGTCGTGGGGCGGTGGTGGTGTTGTCATTAAGTTATTTAAGTTATTGTTATTTTTGCTTGTTTGTTTAATAACATTATAATTGTACTATTTTGAGGAGCTTAACTATTGGTCTGACAAGCAATTTTAAGACTTTTACTATTATACAAGACTTTATAGGCTAAATTATTAATTTATCAATCTGAAAAATAATGAACCAATTCATCAGTAATTAAAACAGTAATTATTTGCTGCTTTAATGTGGATTAGAATCATAATTTGCTAAAACTCATTATGAATCGGAAATTAAAGTATTCCTTTCCTGAAATAAAGACTGCAGAGCGGCTCAGAGGGGTTCTGTGACTAGTATATTTTGGACAGTTTGACCCAAGAAAGGACATACCATGTCACTTCTTGTCAGCATCAAATAACATATTAACTGGCGGCCAGATTTGGTCTTATTGAACCCTATAATGTTGTGACCTGTGAGTGAGAAGCACCAGCTGGTCCCAATTGTGTGTTTTTGTGCATATTTGTGATTTAAGGCTGTGTGACCTCAGGCTGTGCTCTCACTTGCTTTTTTTTCTGTCGCAAGCTAGCAACCCTGTTACTGCCACCTGAGTCAAACTGCAAATACATGTGTACATGACATGTGCACACTGGTGGAAGATTGGTAATATGTAAAGGTTTGATCAGTATCAACATAAGTAATTGAAGGTGTTGGTGTGTACAGGCTGCAGCAGGGAACATCATCAACATGTTGTGGCAGCTGATGGAGAATGGTTTGGAGGAGCTGAAGCTTTTACAGACAGTCCTGGTCCTGCTAACCACCAACACGGTGGTACACGATGAAGTACTTTCCAAGGTATACAGTCAACACACATTATTCACACAAGTTGCGGATATATCTACTGTATTTTTGACTCCCTCGTGTCTACACATACATATTGTGTATGTGGACTTAAAGCCTTACAGATATCTCACTTCTCTTTTTCAGTGAGTCATCAACTCATTCAACTGTTGCTATAAATTTTTGTTATACCCAACAGTTATATTTTGTTACACCCCAAATTATATAGGCTATGAGGCCCATGACTCACACACATCTTTTGTTAAATGACACTGATAAATTGAAAATTAAAACTAAAGTATCCCATTTAAGTAGTTAGCAGATCATTCCTTGCAACCTTTAATGACTCAGACAGAATATAATTCTATTTGACCCCTCATAAGGATGGATCAGTAGTAATTCTGCAAACCTTCATTTAGGCTCAGTTGATACATATTTGGAGTTGCAGCATAACACTTCATGTGTTGTCTCTGTACAGGCCATTGTGCTGTGTTTCCGTCTTCACTTCACCAAAGACAACATCACCAACAACACAGCGGCTGCCACTGTCAGACAGGTTGTCACTGTGGTTTTTGAGAGGATGGTGGCTGAAGATGAGCGTTTCAAAGGTCAGATGGTGTCACTATTATTTGAGGGGAATGGGATGTCATTATAGCGGTAGATGCTTTGTGAGACATAGTCACAGAGAAATGTGAAGTCTTCATTTTTTAAGGTTTATAATCACCAGGCCTCATTTGTAGTGCATTGTGCAATGATAAGGAGGCATTAGCATAGAGACTTGACTATACTGTAGTATACATGATAATATAAGATTCATTGGAAGTTCAGCTTATGAAAGCTTATTACCTGTAGGTTTATTTTTTGTCTTTTCAGTGATAAACTGCAGGCATTTGTGGAATATTTTATCAGTGATATTTATTTACCCAAATATATATAAACATTTTTCCCAAATATACTATTAAATACACACTATAAAATATGCTTGTCTTTTGTTTGTAATACTTTACATATCCAACAGGAGAAAACCAGGAAAAATATTCAGTAAGATAAAGGACTTTCTGGAAAAAAGGCTAATGTTTTTTTGTTTGTTTGTTTTTTATTTCTAAACCAAAAGACAAAAAATGTAAGAAAAAAAGAAATATTTCTTCATATTTTTGTCTGGCCACATCTACATTACCAGCCTCTTACTCAATGCATGGTTGAGCACATGGCCAACCAATGTGGCCCTGACCTCCTCCAACTGTCCTTCCTCATCCCCCAAGTTTCACTCACTGACCTCTGTTAAGCACTGACCTTCATTTTTCTGCAAAGTAGCAGCAACAAATAAGCAACTAGTGTTTAGACCTGTGAGAAGTGGGTTTTGCCAAATGATGAATAAAGCTTGGCATTGGTGTTGCTTTCCAGAGGAACTCCATTTTAATGTAGAGAAGTGTATGTAGTGTTTTCTTTTTAAAAGTGTGATTTAGAATTGAAAAGCAGAAATTGTGCCTGCAATTTTACAGACTTGAGTTTCAAGTTCCAACTTTCGTGTGTAAATAATTATGAAAAAATGTAACATCACTATTATGTTTCTCTTACTTTACTCTTGTGCTTATTTTGAGTTGCATAAAAGCATAGAATCTAAAATGCTTTTTGTATTTAACCCTCAGGTATTGTGGAGCAGCCTCCTCCTGTCCAGGGAAATACCAATCGACGGTCTGTTAGTACTTTGAGGCCCAGTGCAAAAGATGCCTACATGCTGTTTCAGGTATGTCCACCAGGGGACAATATTTCTCTTTATATGTTATTTCCTTTTCTCAGCTGCACTGGTTAAAGTTGCTTTTTAGACATACCTTGTGCTCACTTATCACTGGTGGATAGGGTCAGACTTCACACTGAAAAGTTTCATTATATTACCAATCTCATAACACTGACTTTTCATGTTGAAAATAAGTTAACTTTGCCAGAGGAAAGGATTTAGTGGTACTTTGACCCTGTTTATTACTCAACCATTCCCTGAAGATGCTTGTCCTTCCAGTAGACCTCAGTGACGACTGTTTCAGTTACTGTTATCTTTGTGTGGAGCATTACACTCCATTATTTTGAATGCTGTTGTGTGTCCCACTGCAGGATCTGTGTCAGCTTGTGAATGCTGATGCCCCCTACTGGCTGGTGGGGATGACTGAGATGACACGGACGTTTGGCCTGGAGCTGCTGGAGTCCGTCCTTAATGACTTTCCTGGAGTGTTCCTGCAGGTGCATACAACTGGAGCAAACAGCAAAAAACATACACAAAATGCAACATCAGAGGCATACCTTATACTTAAGTATTGGCTTGATTTGATCAGGTGTTCGTATTATTTTTTTCTTACACCTGTATATCTTCAACATGAGAGTTGGTAAAAAAAAGTGCAATGCAATTATATTCTTTAATAATAATATCTTTGTATTACTAGTTAGTTTGTCTGATCTTCATTGTCCTACTTCCTCCTGTTTCCCACCCAGCACCAGGAGTTCAGTTTCCTGCTGAAGGAACGGGTGTGTCCCCTTGTCATCAAGCTTTTCTCCCCCAACATTAAGTTCCGGCAGGGCAGCAGCAGCGCCGCCTCACCAGCACCTGTGGAGAAACCTTACTTTCCCATCTGCATGAGGCTGCTACGTGTAGTCTCAGTCCTCATCAAGCACTTCTACAGCTTACTGGTAAGAGGCAGATCTGCAGCAGCAATGGTTGACTGGCCAGAACTTTTGCCTCATGGGTGCTTTATAAGTTAGGGATTTTCTCAGGCACAAAGCTGATGCACTTGATTGATCTGGTCTGATTAGCATTGGATTAGTGTAGCAGTAGTTTTGTCTTAGTTCTGCTTCAAGCACTTTAGTGAGCTTAGCTGCATCTGAGTAATCTAGCATTGCAGCTGTTTTTATTTAGTGATTCTGTGATTTAGTGTTCTTATCAATCTGTGAAATGGAAATTTGTCTTTTTTTACCCTTCTCTGTCATGAAGCTTGTTGAGCCATGGAAAAGCTTCATTATAGCTTGAAGAGATTCGGGGATTGCCAGAGGCCATCTTCCATTTACAGGACAGTCACTCTGTTTAGCAAGCTAAACTTCTGTCCTCATCTGATTTGTGTGTGTTTGCTTTGTAGGTGACTGAGTGTGAGATCTTCCTGTCTCTGCTAGTGAAGTTTCTGGATGGGGAGAAGCCACAGTGGCTGAGAGCGGTGGCTGTGGAATCAGTCCACAGACTGTGTGTGCAGCCACATCTATTACGGTAAGGATAGGATCTGCCCTAATACATTACTTAACAGGCTCAAATCTACAGTCCTTGACTTGAAAAAGTCTTTAAGATCTGTAAAACCAACACACAATTTAGTTCATGAGCTTCAGCATTTTAATCTCATAATCCCAATCGCACAGTTTTTCTTATTTCTTGTTTGTTTTTATCTCAGGTATTAAGTCATGTTCTACAGCAGCTTTGAATTTAAATAAATACTACTGATATTTTGTGTCTCACACTACTTGATTGATGATGATCATATCTTAATGAGTGTTTTATTAGCAACCAAACAATGCTTTGCTGGCTAAATATATCCCTTTAGATACAACCATATAAGTTATACAAAGCAAGAAAGACAAAAAGCACAAAACATACTAATAAGAATCTAATTGACAAAAAATCATTAGGCAGTACAGCCCCAGATTGATCACGCGTCTGTTCCAGTCTCTCACTCCAAAATTCTGATGAAGTGTTAAATGTTGCAGCAGCTAAATGAAAAATTAACATGAGTAGTGCAGATATTCTGCAAATGTATAAATATGTCACTTGTAAAGTGTGGTCTGTTTGCAAGCTAATCATAAGTCTAAACCTACTATTACTACTGCTGCAGATGAGTCTAAGTCAAAGTTTAGTCTGACCAAAGTAGTGTTTTTGTTTTAAATACACTCTGTTAGGACCTAGTTTCTCACTTCTTATTTAAAGCATAATGTGTTCCTTTCTGTTTTCAGTTCATTCTGCCAGTCATATGACATGAAGCAACACTCCACTAAAGTATTCAGAGACATTGTCAACGCTCTGGGCTCCTTCATCCAGTCTCTATTCATTGTTCCCAATGCGGGTAACACTGCTGCCATCAGCACACCAGCTGGTCAGTTCACTGATGTCAAGACCTATATCTTCATATTTGAGTTATGAGACAATGTACTAACGACTGTCACACATAAGAGAATCCCAAACATTCAGGATTCCTGCAGTCATGGAAAAGCTACTCATTTTTTGTTTATTTTTTTGTTTAACAAAATTAACATAACGATAAGAACTTTGCTCAGATACATTTAAAATATCAAATATTTAAATATTCTAATTGAATTAGGAAAGATTTGAAATCACACTCGATGTAACTCGATATAACTAGTCATTAATATTGTGTTGCACAAATGTGCTTTCTTTATATTTTATGCATTTTTTTAGACTATGATAATTGTGTACCATCTTTCTGATGTTGCACAGTTCTACTCATTTAATATACTCTTCACATCTCTCTGATTTTCTGTCAAGGTGGTTCAGGTTCAGTACCCCAGGGTGCAGCACAGGGTGGGCCAGGGACAGGAGGGGTCAGTGGCAACCTGACCACCCAGGCTGCATTTGAATACCGTGGCACCTGGATCCCCCTTATGACTGTTAGTGTCCAGGGCAGTGCTAAGGCTACATAGTAAGTACTGGTACCACACAGACTTGTGTAGCTCACCTATCTGTCTCCCTTTGTCTATTTTGTTTAAAACCAATATTCCATCCCTGTAACATATGTTCACAGAAAGAACAAGTGAACATATGAAAGTTGTGGAAGCTCTGTACTACAGTACATAAATGTAAGCTTGTAGAATCACTGTATCCTACCAGTAGTGACAAACAATTTTGCTTTAAACTACAGGGGATTGTAATAAAGCATAGATCAAAGGCTTAACCCTCCTCAAGGAGTGAAAATACTATTGTCATTAGTCTTCTGTATTTCACAGGAAACCAAGGTTTAAAGTACAGGGAATTACATTAGCCAGAGGCCTTCCTGTGAGGGTGTTGTCTAAATTGCCCTCTGACAATAATGGAATCTATTTGCTGTAATTAGTATTCTTGCTTTTAGTTCTGGAGAATGCATGGGCAGACTTGCCCCAGTATGAAGGAGAGTTAGGCTAACATTGGGCAAAGTGCAGGTCAGAGCAACAGAATGTTGATAAAATGCTCTGGTGTTGTAATGACTTCACTCATTAATCCATAGCAGGAAGTGACAACCAATGTAATCTAGTTTTTGACATACAGGGGGACAGTGTTCAGAATATCATGATGTTAGTGATATATATATACAGAAACTCCCATTAACATTCGTATGTTGCTTTTATAAAATTCATTTCAGAACAGCACATTCTCATACTTGCACCACCATGTATTTTCTCTGTCCGTATATTTGATCATCCAGCTTAGAAATGTTGGACAAAGTAGAGCCCCCATCCATCCCAGAGGGTTATGCCATGTCGGTGGCCTTCAGCGCCCTGCTGGACCTGGTCAGAGGCATTACCACCATGATTGAGAGAGAACTTGCCACAGAGGAGGAGGCAGCTGCTGAGTTCAGAGAGGCTCACCCCGACCAGGAGTGGCAGCCACAACCTGGTGAGAATGAACTGTCTGTGTGTGTGGTTGAGGGAGGTTAGGTGGAAGATAAATAAGATCTGATATTCCAGTCAAACTTGAAGAGGAATAGTGAGCTGGAAAAAAACATCTTTTAAGGGGAAACACCACCAGAGTATCTATGCAAACTGTACACACTGTATTTGTTTTATAACTCTTAGTAGCTGTCATTGTATCTGTTGATTACCTTTTCAAATAACATAGCCAAAATAGAGCTATGCTTTGTTCCTCTGCCCAAGTAATGCTGTTTAAAGTGAGGTGGAAGAAATCTTGAATAAACTCATTAATGCTTTTTGTCTCTGTCTCAGGAGCCCATCTGGTATGGGAGGAAATGGTCAGTGCCTGCTGGTGTGGTCTGCTGGCTGCTCTGTCTCTGCTGCTTGATGCCAGGTAAATAGCCTCTCTGCTCTCTGTTCTATAATCAGCAGTCATGTTAGATGTACAGTACACAAGATTTGGAATCCAAGCAGGCAACAATCACTTGTGTTTTTCATCTTCAAGTGTTCACAAAGATGTAATCTCTGTGTGCATGTCACCATTGAAGACATTTTTAATGTTTTAAGTTAATTTCCCTTTACTGTGTTTAATGATTGTCTCTAAGATGGTGATTATCTTTTCCAATAAGGAATGAAAAGTAGAGAAAACTCAAGGCATTGGTGTAGATATCTCAAAGTAATCAGTAATACATGATCACCATGTTGATATATAACCAGGGCTGCAACTAATGATTATTTTTGTCATCGATTTAATCTATATAATTATTTTGTTGATAAATCAACTAATTGCTACATCTGTAACATGATAGTCAAACATGCCTATTCCAATTTACTAAAGTCCAATGTGGCATCTTTGAGTTGCTGCTTTTTTCCCAACCAACAGCCCAAAACCCCCAAACTTTTAAAGCATACATATTGTTAGATGTACTGGATAATAGACCACCACATATTTAACTGTTCTGTGTGTGATTCCAGCACTGATGAGACAGCCACAGAGAACATCCTGAAGGCAGAGTTGACCATGGCCTCATTGTGTGGTCGTCTAAGCCTGGTGACGCCACGTGACGCCTTCATCACAGCCATCTGCAAGGCCTCTCTGCCACCACACTATGCCCTGACTGTTCTCAGTTGCAATGCTGCCAACCTCTCCAGCAAAGGTAGGACTCTGCAGCTAATGGCAACACTTNGCTCAGTTGCAATGCTGCCAAACTCTCCAGCAAAGGTAGGAC
The DNA here is from genome assembly GCA_024605115.1 of Rastrelliger brachysoma. Taxonomy (NCBI): domain Eukaryota; kingdom Metazoa; phylum Chordata; class Actinopteri; order Scombriformes; family Scombridae; genus Rastrelliger; species Rastrelliger brachysoma. Next base: position 10,537 of record JANJYP010063155.1, read on the forward strand.
TCTGCAGCTAATGGCAACACTTAAGTCAAATCAATTTTGTTTGCATAGCGTGCAATTACAAATCACAAATTTGCCTTAGGGGGCGTTACAGCCTGTGCAGTAAAACAATGTCCTCTGTCTCTCGACCCTTGATTCAAATAAGAAAAAACTCTAAAAAAAAAAAAAAAAACCCTAAATGGGGAAAAATATAAGAAACCTCAAAAAACCAACAGAGGAGAAATCCTCCTTCCAGCACAGACACATGTGCAAGAAATTACGTATCTACAGAATAGAAAACAAATAACAGAATATCACATTGAACAGGATAATAAAGTTAGAATGCACTTATCATATGATGAATGTGATGAAGAGGATGCCAAGCAGCTTCCAGGTACAACCAAAATAGAATGGGGCCTGAGCCGAAACTGAAATTACCACGGAGACCTGACTACACAAGCACACAGGAAAGACTCACATTACGCCATTCACATACACGGGAGAAGAAGGAAAGACAGTATTCACACAGGAGAGAAGTGAATTCCTGCGGGATGGGAAACAGGATCCAAAACCTCTGGAAATGGCACTGACAGCCAGGGAAGTGTAGCAGTTCCAAGATGGGTGCTTGGAAGGGGAGGAGAAAATAGGGAAGAGAAGAGAGAGGGACACATTGCTCAGGCTCTCATGGGCTTACGAAACAAACAAACCGAAAATAAGAGAGTTGCAATGTTTATCAGAACTGCTGCAATGATCAATAATCTCATTGGCAGGACAGCGCTTAGTAAATTCATCCAGACAGAAACTGACCCACCATGCTGTACAAGGTCATGTTGTACTGAATTAAAAGCAACTAGGTGAACTAAAGATGGAATAAAGAAACACAGCAAATGCAGGTCCTCAGGTCCACTGAAATAACTGCACCAAGCACAGCTCTCTGTGCAACCCTGAGGAAGGCCTCTGGTCATGTGCATTTATGTTAAATTAATGAGCACTTCTCATCTCCCATATGGTTAGATGTGCATGCTGCTAAAATGAGCTTAACATGTAAACTGTTGGCACTCTGCCTGTCCCTAACACCACACTCTTATAGCATTAATCCATAACTTTTCACTGTGGCTTCTAATTAGGAACACCAAGAAGGCTGTGTCTGGGGAATGTAGAAGTACACACACAGCTGCTCTCAACCCAACCACTCAGACATTCACTATTTGCATATTAGCTTGTAGAGATAAAGCCAGTAAATTGGGTCTCAACTTGCAATAGATGTTTGCCTTGGAGTTAATTAAGAAAGCTTCTCTAGCATGTCGTAAGCTTGCTACAAGACCTGTTTGTCTGTATTACTGACTGTCATCCAAATACTAAATCCCACAATATGTGAATGTCTGTTTGCACATGTATATTCTTTATAGCCTACTCCATCCAAGGCCAGAGTGTGCAGATTATCAGCCCCTCCAGTGAATCTCATCAGCAGGTGGTGGCTGTGGGACAGCCACTCACTGCCCAGCCCCAGGGCACTGTGGTGGTAAAGACACACACACACACACACACACACACACACACACACACACACACACACACACACACACACACACACACACACACACACATGCACCTTTTACTTTTAAGCTCAGAATCACCCAAACCTACAATTCATACACAGAAAAAAATACTTAAGAAAAATCAAAGCAATTTGTTGACTGTTGTCCATTTAATTAACATCCATAATTTGCACAACCCCACTTTTTACTAATGCTCACATTACACTCACATAATAATGCACACTTTGTATTTCAAGGGACCATTCAGATAACTGTTATACACAGAGACAGGTCAAACAAACCTGTGCATTTAAATTTTCTTTGAGGGCAATAACATAACTACATGGGCAGTAATCTTGACCCTAACCTGGAATGATTATGCAGTAATTAATACATATTTTTGAAATGCTACAGGGCTGCAATGTACTCTACTTGAGGCGCATGATTTAATGATCTTACTGAATATCAGTAAGATATAAATTTGAGCTTTTTCTACATGCTGTGAGTTGCTCTGGATAAATGCCTGATTATTTGCATTAAAATGTATTCAATACATCTCTCTTTCTCTCTATCAGCTGACTGCCAAGAACATCCAGTGTATGCGAACCCTGTTGAACCTAGCCCATTGCCACGGGGCTGTGCTGGGCACTTCCTGGCAGCTGGTGCTTGCTACTCTGCAGGTACAGCTACCAACTGGTACTACACATGCACACAAAAACATATGCACACTCATTTATCTGGTAAGACAGGGCACAATGGGCAGACTATTCTTACTTACACAAATGTTAAACATATGTCCTCCTTTAATCAGGCAAAATTACATTTATATTTACACAATTGTGCACTTGTACTGTACAACAAACAAGCTAATTTGGAGCTTAAATTGGATACTTTCTAACCTACTTTTGCTTCTCACTTTTGTGAATAAGCTGCATTATCTACTAGTACGTCAGGGTACATTTCATTACTTTGTTAGATGAACCTCCCTTCAGCTTGTCACTATTCTCTCCCAGCACTTAGTGTGGATCTTGGGGCTGAAGCCAGGGGTGGGTGGTGCCCTGAAGCCTGGTCGAGCTGTGGAGGGACCGAGTACGGTGAGTTTTTGAGAAAGTGTATGCTGAGCATGCATCTTATTGTATGTTTCTTGCCTCACTAGTTAAAATGATGAGCTAACTGGTTGTGTTTTTGTCTTTAACTGAAACAGGTGCTGACTACAGCTGTGATGACAGACTTACCTGTTATCTCCAACATCTTGTCCAGATTATTCGAGAGCTCCCAGTAAGGAGCATTCTTTCATCTATGAACACTCAGTATACAAACTCCAGCGACAATTTTGCTCATAAAGTTTTCAATTGATTTGTGTTTGCCATTAAAAGTCTGCACTCTTTCTGTTCAAAACTACCCAGTACCAAAACAGTATGCAGTTCTTATATATATTTTATTGTGTAATTTAGGTATCTGGATGATGTTTCCCTTCATCACCTGATCAACGCTCTGTGTTCTCTTTCCCTGGAAGCCATGGAAATGGCTTATGGAAACAACAAGGTAAGAGAAAAAAAATTGATTGCTTATGTTTTTTAATTTGGTTTTGGTTAAAATGTGAATAATTGGAGATACTGGATGCTGTGTTACTTATCATCTCTTCTAGACAACTTTATTTGTATAGCAGCTTTAAAGCCAACATCATAAACACACTTTTATGAATGACATCTACTGATTTCTTTGACTATAGTGCTGTACATGACAAGCATGTGATCTTATACAGCATTAGCTAATGTATGTACACTTGGACTTACAGAGTCTTTATAAACATATTTGATTTGCAAGGTCTGGGCACAAGGTATCCACTATTCATCTAAAGCTTATTTTCTTGACTTGGTTTCAGGAGCCGTCTCTGTTTGCGGTGGCCAAGCTGCTGGAGACTGGCCTCGTCAACATGGATCGTATAGAGATCCTGTGGAGACCCCTAACTGGCCACTTACTAGAGGTAACATTTACTTAGAGCTACAGCCCACAAAGAACAAAATAATGAAAGATAAAAGATGCAGTTTATAAATGTGGTATAATTTTGTCAACCAAGGTTATATAGTAGTATCCTAACACTGTAAAAGGACAGTTTATTTTTAGTCATTACACTCTTGTATAGCCAGTATTTCAAAAAAGCTAGTCACTTTTTTGAAATACTGTTGATCTCATTCGAGATGAAATGAAAATTTGAAACCAAAATTTTCAAAATGAGTGAGTAACAAAGTGACAATACATGACATACACCCTTCTATAATTTCGACTTTACCCAGCACCAAGTCTGAGGACAAAAACCCTTAAAGTAAAACTGAAATTATAGCTACTGCACAAACACAGAGAAAGGGTTCTAGTCTAGCAGGTTAAACATCCAGTGAAAAAATTAGCAGAAAAGTGTGTGATAAAAGATTCTATATATTCTGGTGACAAATATTTGAAATGTTTTCAAATGTGTGGGCTGCTCTTTGGATTTAGGAGATGGAAGTGCACATGCACACTTAAGCCCTGGTGCTAGTTACTAATTAAGGGGTTAATACACTACTATTTCTGCTGTTGGAAGCAGTTTCCTTATATCTGCAAGAGGATTCTCTTTTTATATTTGTGTAAAGGTGTGTGTTTGGAGGTTTCTTCATATTTTCTTTCTCTATCTCCCTTCTCTTTTGCACTCCTGTCTATTTTGCAGAAGGTAAGCTCAGATTCCCTCCTCCAATAATCGTTGGCTTTGCCCATCTCTTTCTTTTCTTCTCAATCTGTTCTCTCTCCTCAGTCTGGCATCAACATGTTGGAGTTTAGAGGTTGCAGTGTGTTTTCACCGCTACCAATGTTTGATCTTACATTCTTGTGCATAATGTGCAATGTGAAACTCTGATTTGACACAGAAGCAGAATCTAAAGCTGCATCTGTGAAGGACACTTTACGCTTAGATAAAATGCTGCCTATCTTCCTTTGCAGACTTGTTCCAACTCATATTCAGTGCTTTTATACTATAATTATGTCTGTATTTACAAATTAAAATATGAGGCATAAATCATCATGCAGAACTTTGGAAGCCAAATTATTGTATAGATACACATGGATGTCTGGTGTACTGCTGTCTATTTAGTAGTATGACTTTATGCAGTATAGATAAAATTCTGCTCAATAAGCATCACTACACACCAGAAATTATCAGTTTGGATCTCAGATGAAGTAAAAAGATAAGATTTTTGTATTGGGATTCAATAAGTCAAGTATACTTCACTCTGCAGAACCTGGTGTCTCCATGTGTATCTATACTAGCTTTTGTGATTACACTGTCTGTCACAGCATATCCATTATCACAGGGGATCCCAGTCTCTATCACACGTTGTCTATGGTTTATTTCACCCACTTGTTTCACACACCCACTGTGAGCACTGTTGGGAAATACTGTTCTTAGCAATGTGTCTGCATTTGTGTGTATATGTGATGTGTCCCACAGGTTTGTCAGCACCCAAACTCCAGAATGAGAGAATGGGGAGCCGAGGCATTGACAGCACTCATCAAAGCTGGCCTTGCTTACAAACATGACCCTCCCTTGGCCCAAAATCAGGTAACTATTTAATGCCTTAGCAAACTGTATGTATCAAAAAATCAGGAGCACAAACAAAAAATGCTTATCTATTATACAAACATTGTAGGGACATGATTATTTGATAGACTTAACTTCTTGAGTCTTCACTCCTAAATACTGGTTGTTTGTTACACTGATAGAAATCTCCTCCACTGTTGTAGTGTCAGTCATGACAGATAAGAGTATTTGCTACAGTAAATGCAAAAAATGTGAAAAATAGAAATGCCACACACACTTTCTCTTGTCACTCACAAGCACAGACTCTGTGACCTTCACCTTATTCAGGCAGATAAATGAGAATTGGACAGAGCTTATCTAAGAGAGGGCAGAAGAACAGTGTGGAGGATGTGGAGGTTAATAGAACTGCACAGAGCCATAAAAAGAATTGCTGTTCTGTGGAAATGCACAAGGCCTTCTTGTTATGTGGGCAATATTTTAGAACTGCATGTTAGTGTGATCAAATAGTAAAGTGTAATGTGTTTCAGTTCAGTTTGATGTGTATATAT
>JANJYP010063159.1:0-12246 GCA_024605115.1 Rastrelliger brachysoma
CTAAGTTGAGGTGTTTTTCATGGATACTGACATTATTTATATGGGAGATCATTTCTTATAAGGAAGATTTGTCTCTCATTTGAACATGTATGTAGATTTTGGAATGTAAAATAAATATATTTGATGAAAGAAGTCAAAGGTAACTCTAATTTAATGACATTTGTTTTTCTTCAAATGGATTAAAGTAAAAATTATTTTCTAATTAAGTTACATAATGCTGTTATACTGGCTCTATGCTGCTATACATTGGTTATAGTTATGTACTCACTGTATATATTTTTTCTTTAAATTTAGTCAGAATAAGCATGTAATAAGCACTTCAGTCATTATTTTGAAATTCTAGAACAAAAGAAATAAAATAATTTTGGGAGATATAATAAAAGTAATACTTCTCTTAACTTCACTATTTTATGACTTTCATGTGCAAAAAAAAAAAAAAAAAGAAACAATACTCCTCCCTCATAAAAACACACTTTTTTCTCCTTCTATAACATCTTATATATATCACAAAAAGAGAAAAGGTGAGAAATAATTACATTCTCCGTGTCTTTCCATATTGTTAGGTGGTAGAGAGGAGAGAAAGGAGTTCAAATCCTCAGAGAGGAAAAAAAAGAAAAAGTTATGAACACACACACACACACACACACANGAATGAGGCAGGTGTTTAATTTGAGAATTAAGACAGTGTGAAAGTTCATAAGTATGCTAATGGCTCTGTGCCTCAGTCTGCCAGATGAAGCTTCCTCGTCCGCACGGGAGGAAGAAGGAGAAAACCCACCTGAAACGCAAACTGTAATAATGATGCGCAGTGAATTTTCATCATCATCCTGCTCCCATGAAAGAAAAAAGGAGAAAAAAATTAGTGGCACATGGCCGCCCGCGCCAGCCTTGACCATAAAGCATCATCAGCTATTACAGTTAAGTCATTTCACTACAGCAGTGGGCATGTAATCTCTCTGCCTGCTGGTGCTGGATCATCCCTGCTGAGGCCTATGAAATCATTTGTCATATAGATGATAAAGAACATTAACATATAAACTAATGCACACACACACACACACGCACACACAAAACAATATATAATACTTCATGCCCTCTGCCCACCCTGGGGTCTCAGACAGGCAATCATTAAATTAATATTCAGTCATGTAGAAGCAATGGACATCAAAAAGTAGCAAATATTTGGGAAGTTACAAATAGCTTTAACATTCTACACAGCAATATCACTACTTTCTATGAATACTGTGATTTTCCATGTGTGTTTTAACCCTCATGTTGTGTTCATTTCATCTTAAACAATTTCAGTCAGGAACACTCTCGTCATAGATGAAACCATTTATTGCCACAAATAGAAATACAGTTGTACTTGGTGTTGAAGGCTGCACTGTAAGATGCTCCCTTGATTAGCCAGCATGCTGAGCCAAAACAGGGAGCACAAAGCAAAACCCCCTGTAGAGTGGGCCAAAGCAAGACATGAATTGTAAAGTGACTCTAAAGCCATGAAGCTGGGGAGGTGGAGGAAAGTTTTACCAGCAACAGCGAGAGCAAGAATATTGGTGTAGTAAGATCAGTGTTGGTCTGTGTCATATTTACAGGGATTGCCTGTAATGTGAGAATGGCTGTGATTGGTGTGTGACTGATAAGGTGGCTGTCAGCTGATTACAGCTGAAGCGTAGCCTCTGACTTCTGTGTCCTGCATGAACTAATGCAAGGCTTCATTTAGTGTTCCCAGTTAAAAATGGCAGTTACATAAAGACTCATCATAAAAACTGTAATAACACATCTATTATCACTGCTTGTTTTAGATTTTTGTGTGTTGAACTTTTATTTGTTATTTATGGCCTGTACGCCTTATTGATCTGAACTTATACATCTATCTTATGCATATGGCTAATGAGCTGTACCTGAGCTCAGTGTTTTACACTAATTGTAGTCTCCCCCATTCATTTCTAATGATGAATCATTTTTGACAAAAGTGTACAAAAGTTGAATAAAATACACAAATGCATACAGTTTATTTTTTGTGTTAAAATCATCTTTGTGGACATTGTCATGGAAACTTAGGTCAGTCTAATCAAATTACTACTTATGATTGTTATGTGATCAACTTACAGTATAAATAAATAATTCAATGTATCTTCAGAGGGGCAAAAAAGCATAAAATGTAATGTATAAAAAGGTTTATATATTAAAGTAGGAATAATATATAACATTTTGTCAGAGGTCAAACCTTAAGAATTAATCTGAGTCCTTGATGTTTTTTTTGGTGAATTGTAATACTTAAAAATAAAGGACTTTAAATGTATTTGTCCGCAGTTACAGCACCCCCTACATGCACGTTTACCAGTGGGCATGGTTTTCTAGTTCTGGTGACTTTAATTCAGTTGGTGCCATAGTTGTGTTTCCCATCACTAAATACAGTTCATTATATCATTAGAATGGCAACAGCATAAAAAGATGCCTTTGAGTAAAATATAATGATGTTTTGTAATGTGACGATGCTGTGGTTAGGTCTGGTTAGGTTCAGCTAAAGATCATGGTTTGGGTTCAAATGCTCGGTTGAATCGTGGTTTAAACTTCCTTATAGTTACACAAGCCTTGTCGTCATGGCTTCAAATAAACCCCGTGCCCATTGTTGTAACTTTTTTTTGTTGTCAGACCCACAGTTGGAAATGACTCCTGTAGTTTTTTTTTGCCATCTAAACCTGCCTCCTCCAATAAAGGAAATCACGTTATGCCTTGTTTCCACCGGTCATAGGTGCATCGTGTTGTGGTTGCGAAACAGTTTTGTTCCACCCTCCACATGTGGCATACCTCAATCGTTGCATGTCAGAAGCAAAGCAACTGTGGTCAGTGTGTGTTTAAATATACTAGTTAACACTCTGATTCATAGTATCTACCAGTCAAAAGTTTGGACACACCTTCCCATTCACATCAATAACAAAGTGTCCAAACTTTTGACTGGTACTGTCTATTTCAGCATTTTATTGCCTAAACTGTAAATTATTGTTCACAATGTTCTAGTTGTATTGCTACAATTGTTTGAGATCAACTCTTTTTTTTATTTCTGAGAGTACAAGACATGACAAATAAACAGCAGCAACAACAGGGCAGCACCTTAACAATAATGTTTGAAGACTGGAATAAAAAGAAATGTTTACAGAATAAGAAAACAGTGGCAGCGGTAATAAATGCAAATAAGAGACAGACATTCCTGAGCAAAAGCAACAAGCAAATAACATTAAACTGAAAAGAAAAAGAAATACGAACACTTAAATAAATCCTTGTATTGTACACAACCATCTATTCAACCATCCAACTTCTAAAGCAGTGCCCACTCTAGGTTTGATACTACTTTGGTATGGAGGAGTCCCTTATGGATACAGCCATGCCTGATCATGCCTGAACAGTGGCAGGCTTGGCTCTATTGAGTCATGCTGTTGTACACTCAAGAGATGCAATACTGTGACGCCATCCAGTACCCAATCAAAGAGTGATTGGGATTAAATCTCAATGATGGCATGGTCTTTTTCACGCTGTGAGACTTGCCAGAATTAGCCTACGCTGATTTCAACTGAAAGACAAGATGAGTCGTCATTGAGCGGGAGAAAAGGCAGGGATTAGGCTGTACTGTAGATCTTAATAACTCTGACGGTGTTGACACGAGTCCAGAAATCTGTGATCCGTGAACATTCCCAAAGCATATTCATCTGAGCATGACAGTTAGGACTTACAAGTTGTTTTTTAAAAAACATTTGATAGGTGTAGCATATGTTTTGCGAAGGTCCCGCTTAAGTTGAACCATACTGTTTCCCAATCTGGTTCCACTGGAGTCCCCCCCCCAGCACTCCCACCCTTTCAACAGCCCGCGTCTTAATAGAACAATCAAGCAGAGAGTTATATATACACATCACTGTCTCTTGAGAACACCGCCCAAGACCAGTCCACTCCTCCATAGGGTGCTCTGGCAAAGGCCCATTCCAGGGCACGCCATATGTCTTCAGTACAGATCTCCGTCAGCAAGTAAATAAAGTAAGCTTTGCCCAGTAATCTTGGAAGAAATGGTTTCTAGTGTTGTTAAAAATATTGCTGAAAATGGGAATGCCTTTATTTAACCATGGGTGAACAACTGAAGGTAATAGTTATTCCATTTAGTGAAATAAATCTGTTTTCTCAATTAAAAAGAACTCTATACTGGGTGTAGATTTTCACCTAAAAGCAAAACCAGAACATATCCCAAAAAAGAGTTTTTGTTTTCATTTGTGACTTAAAATAAGCATTGCTAAGTAAAAAGTTGTTGAATCTCCATATGTGAGTGCTTAGGGATAGTCAGTGATCAGTGTTACAGTGCATGACACAGCAGCGTGATCAAAGATTAGACTTTGGAGCATATTAATATAAGATATATTATTTATAAGCGCTGTCAAATATGTAATTAGTCCTGGAGGACGTGCTACGACAACAGGAATTAAAAGAGTAACTTTGTCATTGCGAAGGTGCTACAGTTTCACTAAGTTTAGGTCAACCAAAAAAAGGATCTTAAAGCTCAGGATTAGGGAAGGAAGTTTTTTATGTTGTTTTTTTTTTTGTTTTGTATCTGTAAATCTGTTAAATTTTAGGGAAATTCAACAACATAACTTTACCCAGATAGAGACAAACTGCAAGGTCCTTGAATCTCTTAAGGTTTGCATAGAACATGCACCAGACTACCCTGAACAACCCCCCTAAACTCATATATAGGCAGAACTCAGCTTCATGCTAACTCTGCCATTAATTCAGATCTTCCAGTGTAGGTATCCACTTTGTCAATATTGGACTTAAAAAAAACAATGGCGCCATGCCCTTCCCTTCCTTCCTTTAGCCAGACCAGTCTCATGTTGGTCTTCTGGCTATGGTCCTCCATATGATTGATGTTTTAGGTGAGTTCCTCATTTGGAGATCTTCCTAGCTTTGATTGTAGCCTGAAATGCATCAAACTAAGCAGAGTTGATCTGGATAGTATTGTATGAAGACTTGAGATCTTTATCCAACACGTACACGTTGGTCTTCTGGCTAATGGTGCTCCATATGATTGATGTTTTAGGTGAGTTCCCCATTTGGAGATGTTCCTAGCTCTGACTGTAGCCTGTAGAGCATCAAACTTAACAGAGTTGGTCTATGTGAGGACTCAAGGTCTTTGGCCAACATATACACATTAGCTTTGGTTTGGAATTTAACCTCAGCACAATATGTTGCAATGGTTATCAAAATTTGTCGGTAAAATAAATGAAAAAAGAGTTTAGGGGTTGTTGAGGATGAGTTAGACCTAGACCCTGATCTGCTCTGTGAAAAGTGTCTTGAGATGACTTTTGTACTGATTTGGTGCTATATGAATACAAAGTGACTGATTGGTTGGTTGGTTGGTCGATTGATTGATTGATTAATTGATGTATCACAGTTGAGCACCACTCAAAGTTTCCTTGGTATCATCATGTAAAATTTCCAGTGGTGAACAAACATCTCTATTTCTTAAGGAAGTTAGTGTGTGGTGGAGAATGTCCTCACATCAAACGTTACTGTCTGGTATGGAGACTGCATTGTTGCTGATAAAAAGGCTCTGCAGAGAGTGGTCAAATAGGCTCAAAAGATCAAAAATAACAGTCGTCCTTCCATTGAGGACATCTACATTAGCAGGTGTAGAAGCAGAGCTTTCTGCATCATGAAAGACACCACCCACCCAGCAAATGGACTGTTGGCCCCCCCACCTCTCAGACAGAATGCTGTGCAGTATCAAGGCCAGGACACTAAGGCTTAAGACCAGCTTCTTTCCGGAGTCTGCAGAAGTTCTTACAACACTAACTGATCCTCTGTCAAAGCCCTAACTTTTTATCATGCATCGTTATTATTATTTGTATACTTTATTATGCTGCTGGGACCTGAGTGCAAATTTCATTCTGTTCATGTGAAAGCATGTTTTGAATGACAATACATAAACCTTGAACTTTGAAACCTGAACTATTTATCTACTATATTATACACTGTTGCCCAATAATAATAATAATAATAATAATAATAATAATAATAATAATAATTGTGTTTCCAGACACAATCCTCTGTTTGTTAAATACATCTGTAATCACTTTTGAGCAGGTGAAATGAATTCATGCATTTGTTTGGTATTATAAAAGACAAAACATTTGCTGTGTTGTCTGTTTCCATGACAACATCAAAAAGCTTATGGAAAGTATGCCACAACACATGAACGTGTTAGGAGTGTCCATACTGGATATTAGTGAGTGTGTGACATTTGAAAAATTAATATTGGACATTCATATAATTCATGAAGCCTCCTGTTGAACTGAAGGATAAATTTGTAAAGATAAAGAGTTTGTAAAGGTTCATTGTGATTTCATTTTCATTGAGATATGTTTGGAAGAGGTTGATTCATAAAGTTTTGAGAAGATATACACTTTATCTATCAAGAATAATTGTCTCTGTCATCCATAAAGTTGGAATAAACCTTTTTTTTTAATTCCTACTTTATGGTCGACAGTGTTTTTTTTTTTTTGTTTTTTTAAGGGATTCTTGTCTGATGTTTGCTCACATTATCGCCATACAGTGTCATAAATATGTATCTGAAATACTCATAAGACAGAACCTAGAAGCAAAACTTTACAAGTTCTTACACATTTAAGTTCAGGTTACAGTCACTGAGTGTCCATAGTGGAAAAGGTCAATGTTTTACCTCTAGACTAAGTGTGTGAGTGAGCCAGTCAGTAAAAAACAGAGATAGTAAAAAAAAGTGATAGTGATACCATGCTATTGCAAAAATAAGTGTGCAGCAAGTCTTCTAGTATGCCTCTGGTATAAAATACATGCATGTACTAGAAGATAATGTGAGCGCTGGGAGCAGGGAGAGGAAAGTGCAGCATGCCTCTGTCAGGACTGGTACTGGGTGTCTGTGGTAGTAAGGGAGGTGTGGACTTGCACAGGATGGCTGGGGTGTCTGCAGAGCCCCCGAGGGTGTGGCCCCGTCTTCATCGCTGCAGATTTATGGTCCTCAATAAGCATCTCCACACCGGCAGCCAAGACCCGAGTCAGCAGCTAATTAAAACCTTTCGCTGGAATCTCTGTGAAGTCGCAGACCCACCGACACTCAGCCAGCAGCCAGACGCATACCTCCGCACACCACAAATACACACACGTAGACACACACACATGCAAAGTTACTGCTCTCTATAGGATAAGTGCGGTAGAATTTGGTTGTGTCAGGCCTGTAAAGAGTCTAGTTTCTTTCATGATCACATTACAAAATCAGCATTTAAAATCCACCGTGGGAAAATAACTGGGAGACCTACACGTGCGATATACATTCTAAGCTACTGGATGCTGCATTGTACCCGTACTGCACAGCTGGTTAGACCGGTTACTTAGACTTGCAGTATCATCATCATGCACTGGGATCATACAGAACCCCCATCTAAGCTTTTAACTGAATGAAAAAGCGTTGTGGCATGTAAAGGGAAGTTTGCCATCCACCTCAAGATAAAAGCTACTCATTTCGCACCGAAAAACACCCAGAAGACTTGTCCGCAACATCTGTACAGTCTCTTAGCTTATGTATGTGTGTGTGTGGTGTATGTGGCAAAAACTTTTGTATCCTTCAATCACAAAAAGCTTGGTAAGACTGCGGACCATCACTTTACACACACACACGAGGAAGCTACACAACTGCTACCATACCTCTCTGTACTTTCATGGAACGCTGATCTGAAGCTCGTTCTTTCTTGGAGTTTGACATTTGCTCTTCAAACCTCACTGCTGCCTGAGCAAATCTTTGCACTGATGCCACGACTGATCCATATTAACACCTTCACTTTAAGGTAAAAAAAGAAAAAAAAAAAGCATGTGCAGTATGTCCCAAAGGTTAGGTGTTAAAAGCGATATTGTACAATACTGGTAAAACTTTAAATGTTATTTACAGTCTATCCCACCCCAGTTTACCCCACCATCCTGCTCATCATGTCTATTTAGCAAGTGATTTTATACCATTAAAAAAAAAGTATCCATTTCCAGTAGAGACAATGTCAAAACCACAATTCCACAAGGAGCATTCTTCATCACAAACATCCCAGTCACAGAGCTCGAGAGTGTGTTGCAAGCACCGATAATGACAAGCAGAAGTTAAACAATAAAAACGGCAGAGTCCTGATAATAGATTCAGCAAGTTTAAAACAGCTTATGTGATGATTTTGTTCATTAATTTTGATGAATTTAGCATGTGGAACTTGTTTTTAGGCTCGAAGGAAAGGTTCTGAATGCATTACGGTTCTAATTTGAGTTTCTTTTCTATAGCATGTCAATGGAGGATCATGGGTGTTGTTGTGTTTGGAGCAATTTGTAAGACTAAACTTCTCAGATACAAGGTTGAAAGTATTAGAACTGATGGCAATAACCAACCCCTATATGTTCTGTGTTTTGAGGAACATTGAGAATACTGCTCAAAGAAAACTTAAAGTGGGAAGTTTCTGTGGGAAAATGTTTTATTGAACCAATGGGTTATCCAACTTCACAACTGATGTTTCAGGTAGTTAATACCTACAATTCCTACACTACCTTTCAACAGCTCTCAGAGTGGGAATGGGGAACTTTTTGTAAATCCATCAAAAAAGTGTCTTTGATAAAAAAAAGTCACTCATTTAAAAAGACAAGACAGTAAAAATAAAATAAAATTCTATTTGTCAGAGCAAAAGTGTCTCCAACCGATATGTTTTGCAAAAGCGGTCAAGATGTTAGGCTTGCCATGTTAAAATTAGTGACAAATCTTAATATATCAGCAATGAAGTAATTAAACATATCCATAACCAATACATTAAAATTTAGGATATAATGAAAATAAATAGAGGAATGATTGATATACTGTAACAGTCAAACATTTGGACACATTTCCCCATTGACTTCAATAAGGAAATGTGTCCAAAGTTTTGACTGGTACCGTGCAGCCAGAGCATTTTTGTATTAGGTTGAACACTGAATATTGAACTCTATCAGTAGTATTCACCATTAATTTGCTCTGTTATAGTAAGGCTACAATGAAGACAATTTTTTATTTATAGTTGGCACATGAGGAACATGGGAGGCGATCAAAGCATGGAGATATCAGAACTCATTTTCTTATGCGTGATCACTTAATTCCTTTAAAAATGGAAACGGTGCCTTTTTAAAAAAATAGCAAAACCAAAACCCTGCAATATAAACCATTTTTTTTTTAAAAAACAGAGCCAAATGAAATTAGTGAACTTGACTTTTGGTTTTCCGCATTTGAAATATTTGTAGAACAAGAATTACAGTTGCCCTACTACTTTAATTGGCTAGTTTGCATTCATATAGCTTACAGCGTTATTATTTTCATGTGGAAGCTGACTTCTCTGGCTGTGTTAGTGGGGGGTCATTAGACACATAGAGATGGCCTGAACTGTTTTTCCAGTACATGGTACTTGCTCAAACTCTACTCTGTTCTTAAATGTCCAACTGAAGCTATAAATGAGAAGGTAGCATTTGGAAAATATGAGAAATAGGGTTAGGGTTATCAACCAAGTGGGGAAATAGGGTTATGTTGCAGTTGTTACATAGAGTCCATGTCCATTAAACCATCCCAAATCCTTTCATCCCTTATGTGATTTTTTCAGACTTCTGAGCTCTTGAATAACTCCCATACTAGAAAGTGTGTTATGTTACCATGGCTACTTGGATATTAGACAGACTTTTTAATATGGAGATTTTGATATTTATTGCACCTTCATTCTGTTCTGCTTATATTTGAAAATATAACATAAAATGTTAGTTAATGTAAATGTTTTTATTAAGACATATTTTCATAAGGTGCTATATTGAAAACAAAAGCAAAGGAAGCTACTCTTGGACTTTTAGTTACCGTAAAGAACAGTTTATAAGACATACCCTTAATTTGAATTTATGCACAGTGGCAGCTCTGTATGCTCACTCAAGTTTTTGAGAGTGGAGTGAGCGTACATCTACACACACTATATCAAATATATAAAGTTACTACGTATGTTCTTTTATAAGGTTTCATTGAGACTAACCTCAGCTCAATCTGAGTTAATATACTGGTCCAGTTCAGTTAAGTAAATCATTACAAAACTATCAACCATTAACCTGACACACTGTTTCAGGTATAATGCGTTAGGTTTCAAATAAAAGTAGATTTTAAAAAGATTTGGAATAACTTGTTTAAACTTGTGTATTTTAAAATGTATTCAAATAAACCAGTGTTTAACCCTTTCATAGATAGTTAGTTAAAAGCTGTGTTTTTATATAAAGTCAAGGATTTTTATAGTATAGTTGCATTTCACAGTAGACATGATCACATACACTACTACTGCATGTCTTAAATTTTGCATTTAAGAGTAATAGAATATGTTAAAAATTTGAACTTGTTACTTTAACATCATAAGAAATATTATATATATT
This sequence comes from Rastrelliger brachysoma, assembly GCA_024605115.1. Taxonomy (NCBI): domain Eukaryota; kingdom Metazoa; phylum Chordata; class Actinopteri; order Scombriformes; family Scombridae; genus Rastrelliger; species Rastrelliger brachysoma. The sequence continues at coordinate 10,471 of JANJYP010063159.1, forward strand.
ATTTTATAGTTTTATATAGTTAATATATCATTTAACTTGTACTTTTTGCAAAATACGTTTATATAACATCTGATCTATGTGAAGAACTTCTTAATAATTAGTGTTATAAATATTTTTTTTTTTCCATTCTTTTAGAGAAATAAACATCCGGACTGAAGTTATCATAATTCATTCATGAAAAGGTTAATAGAATCAAAAAGTACTTGAAGAGGTGTGATGGTGATATCGATAGAAATGAGTGACACATGTAGATGTAGAAATACATAATGATAGTCTGTTTTAGAGTGTTCCCTATTTGAGACAGTGCTACACTTGTTCCTGTATTACATGCTGCCTTAGGTGGAGAAATGCATATATCTCTGCATTTCCATAGAACACAATAGTGCCATTTGATGTTTTCTACTATTAAACTCAATCGCAGCCCCTGGACACACTCGAATGTAACATCTCATTTTAAATATGTCCAGTTATCCACATGAAGAAGAAGATGATCCACCATAAAAAGAGGTTAATGACACAGATTCTTTGGATTCATCACGTACCTCAAAGCTGAACATGCTACTTACCCTTAACTGTACAGACCTACCAGAGTACTGTAACTTAGCGGATAGACATCTAACTGTATGGGACTAGATAATAATAGATTTTAAAAGCAGGATGATAAGAAGTAAAGCTGAGAGTGCCCTGCCTTGTGGATGAGCAACCTGGCCTTATCCCAGAGATTTCTCCAGATGACAGGGTGTGGTTTCGACAGCTTCCCTTTGTTTCGACGGATCTCTTTGAATCCAGCGATGAATCTTAGCTCAGATGTGCTTTCTTGATTCCTTAAGACAGGATTAAAGATGAAGGAAGATATCTTTTACTCGTTACTCTTTTTCCTCCTCCTCCTTTCGCTTTTTCTTTGACAAGCGGCGAGAAACAAACGACACAATAAAGGAGAGTGAATGAATTATGAAAAAAATAAAAGAGAGATAGAGAGAGAGAAAAAGAAGAGCAACGTGTCTGCTTTAGATGCAAGCAACATAAGTGCAAATCAGAGAGGAGACGAGGAAAGGATGTCAGGATTCATATCAGAGGGGAATGAAGGTGTGTGTGTGTATGTGTGTGTTTGTGTGTCCATGTTCTCCTATTGTCTTTAAATGTAGGCTGCTGACTGTCACCGGTACAAATACAGTCAGTGTTCAGGTCGAGGCCTTTCGAGGGCTGACATGAGTGAAAATGAGAGGTTCAACTTTAGATTCTAGAAGTAAGAAAAAAAAATATCAGAAAAACAACGCACGGGCCAAGCGCTTAATCACTTTCACATGCGGTAAGACCAGGAAACCTGAAGGCACTTTTAAAGTGGCAAAACTTGAAAAGAAAATGTTCTTCAAGCACTGACAGTCAGAATGAGGAAAGAAAGTACATTTATAGATTTTATTTCAGTTGAGCATAATAATGGTCCATATCAGATGGATGATGGAGATGGATTGCACCTGTTAGTTAATCCACTGGAAGTGTCATCATACAATAAAGTCACCTGCAAATACAAACAGCTATTACAATGCCAAAAGTTGATGTCATGAACAAATGGTGAATTAAAAAACAAATTGACATCATCATCATTATCTAGAGCATCAAATGTGAAAATCCTGATTTCACCAACTCTAAGAGACTTTTACACTTTTACACTCACCAACAGTTTCTCTGACTTTCTATCTTCTAGACAAGAGGAGTCTATTACAATGTTGATATGTTCATCTGAATCACATGCACTGGATGTTCTTTTCAATCAAT
>JANJYP010063163.1:0-17996 GCA_024605115.1 Rastrelliger brachysoma
GTGAGGCAGGGGGCTGGGACTCTGGACCTGGTGCCACAGGGCGAGTGCAGGGCAGGGGTTTAGGATAGAAGTGGTGGGGGGTAGCATGGCACGAGGAGGTGGGGTAAGGGGGGGGTGGCCGGTCCTCCCCTGGGGGTGGGTGGGCATGAGAGGTGTCCGGCCGATTGGGCGACACGTTGTCTGAGCTGTAGATATTAAGAGAATAGACAGCACAAAAGACACAGCTCTAGTGATTGAACAGGGAGACGCATTGGAGTGATAAAGGATAATCTGCTTTTGATTAATAGTTTTATTAGTTGGGCCGTAGGCAAAAAAAGAAGGAAAAAAAGAAAAGAATTGCACTTCAGGTGGGTGGAGGGCACCAAGCTTAGCACACAGTCAGCTCAGTGCAAATACATAGACAAGCACAAAGAAACAGTAAAGGAAAAAAAGTGTTATTGCCAAATCCAACTTGTGTCTGCACACTGCATGGAGCTGTGAGGATCTGTCTCTGGAGCCAAAGTGCTAGTCTGCAACTTGCAACATTATCAAGCTGAACTGACGACTAAATATCTCCTCTCTGCTGCATATGGTAACCCTATCTGCTTTCATCCTACAGTATATGACTTGTTTGTATTGCAGGTCCTGAAATCAGCCCAGGGCAGTGTGAAACAGACACAAAACCCTTTCACTGGCTGAAAGAGCCACAGCAGAGGGGAAAGCCAGCCAAGCCAGAAGTCATATTATCTCGTCTGCCACACAGGCAGAGCCAGCAACCATGAGGTGATTATTCATGTGTTTAACTATGATAATCATATCATACGGAAAAAATGGTGAAATCAGTCTGAGTGTCAACAGAAAAGGACCAAAGCTGAGAAAGCCAAGCCACATTGATGGGATATTTTAAATATTAGCATGCTCACAAAGACTTGCAGTTTGAAGCTTAGTGCCATATACAGAAACAAAACTTCCATACAGCATTTAGACTAAAACACCTCAGAAATATAAAAAAATCATTAACCTTTTCAAATTTTACCCAATGACATGAACCTGACAAACCATAATGAGAAATGAAGAAATTCATAGAGTAAGAAATATAATAATAACAGCATGAAACATGAGAGTGGTGACAGAGACAAATCAAGGGGAGTATGAAAAACAAAGCCAAGGATCTCAATCACACAGAGCTTATGATGGTGGTGATGATGGTGGTGGTAATGGCAATAAGAATGAACAGGAGTGGATGCATGAGGAAGAGGGAAGCATCAGTCCCCACAGTGACTTACCAAATCCTCTCTCCGGGCGGTGGTGTTGCAGACGGGGACACGGCGAGCTCTCCTGGCTGCTCTGGGATGAGTGTGTCCGCGGGTGAGCTTGGGCCTTGCATGCCAGGAGGGGTGGAGGATGTCTTACGTGCCAGTGTGGATGAGCCCTTACGAGAAACCCAGGAGGTATCCATAACCCGAACACCCATACTAAAGACAAATACATATACAGAGTTATAAATGATGATGAGGAATCCACTAAGTTGAGATAATAAGGAAAGAAGTGGGAAGAAGGCATGATACAGTACCTTTGTATCTTCCTAATGCTGCATTAGTAGGGGGAAGAGAGGAAAAATGATATGAGGTCAGAGGTGATGCAGACATGGTTCACAAACCAGACAAGAAAATGAGAGTTTGGATCCATTTCAGGGATGTGACATTAAGGGTATAAAATGGAAACAAATAGTATATGTGTGGATGTTATATTCTCATATTGATATTTGGTGGTTATGGAATGTACAAACGTAGAGCTTTGCCTTTAATATCGCAGTTCTTTTCTTAGTTTAATGGAAGTATTTTGGTGAAGACACTGGTTCAAATGCTGCCAGTGATTTTCCACCAGCTGGTCGAATGACTCAGGCCAGGTGACGTCCTACCCAGACTGTGAAGGAGGAGCTGGATGTGGGAGGATGGGAAGATAGTGCTGGAGCAATATTTCCTGAGAAAAAAGAGGTAGCCAGCAGCCTTCCATCAGAGCCCCGTTGCCATGGAGACAATGCCATTCATTCAAGGCAATTCTGCCCCATGTATTTAAATGAGTATAGTTTTCTGCCTCCTCTCCTACTGATGAATCCTGATAATAGGGGGATCTAGTTATATGTGCAGGAATTATTGGCAGGTGAGATGTACAGTATAATCATCACCTTTTTGTGGCCTATGGAGGCTACTGATTCATTGTAGTGAAGACTGTAGGTTACTGGATGTGTAAATACAACACCAAGATAATGGATTTTTAATGTGCAAGTGTTGCCTTCCTCAAATATAAGAATTCAATATCAGATGCCTGAAAGGAGGCGTGGGTGGAAAGAGAAGAGCACAGAGAGGGATAGAGAGAGTGAGAGGTAGGCAGCAGAAGGATGCACTTGGCATCATACCCATCCTTCTTGTAAAACTCCAGCATCATGTTGTCAGTGGCGACGCTTAGTGGGCGTCGGCTCTGGTCATGCTGCTGCTTGCGCTCCGATTGGTCCATGTCTGGTGAGGGCATGGAGCTGTAGTTAGAGTTGTGGTTGGTGTGGATCGGGCTGCCATAGCTGCCTGTCAAGTTGAATTCAATCTCTGAGGGAAGAGAAGACACACCATTAGCATATAATATGCTGCATTTGCAGCAGATGAGAGTAACATTCTGCTTTGCTGAATGCATCCTCCAATAAGTACGGATATATGAACAAAATCAACACAAACATGCTCAGAAAACTGTAGATCTAGACACGATGGTATTCATATTGTATATAAGACTTGCAAAATGAAAATGACTCATTATAATGAATGACAGGACACACTTTAAGTGGTAAACATAGCATAAGCATAAGTTACTGTAGCTGTCACATGATGCTACAGCTTAACACTCATCATGCACAGAAACGATTTGTGCTGGGCACTCACAAACAGTTTGTTGTTATTATTAAAATCTACTGTAGTGTCTTAATGTACATTTTTGTTGTATGTTGGTGTGTACTGATGTAGTGATATCACAGGGTATCCTCACAATCGGCTGATGAAAAAATAAATAAATGAAAGTATAGAAAAAAAATTTTCTCACTAATTGATCTGAAAAAAATCAGACTTGGACATTTATTTGATTAATTTGAGCAAAACTGGCAAAATTGTGCATTATAATTTGCAATATTTAAGATTACTTCAATAATAGAATTACAATAATAGAAGATCAATAAAATGGTCAATATGGTGCCCAGCCCAACTACAATATTACATACATAGTATGTGATCCCCACCTCCAGGAAAGAACCAATCAGCATGCTGGATAATAGGTTCAATGATGCCAACAATCTGCAATGATACAGTTGTCATCATCTCTGTCATGTTTCTGAAAAGAAGAGAAAAAATGAGCTGCAGTATAATCATGTAACAAGGCACATGAGTTCACACATGTACAAGAGTTATGCTAAGAATACATACGGTTCGGTGTGTGTCCAAAGCAAGTTAGGGCCGAGGACAATTGCCATGTTACCGGGTGTCATCTTGTTTGCATCTTGATACTCACTCAGCTTTGCTAAGAATTTAACTAGATATCTGTAGGATTTAAATAAAAGAACAAAAACGGAATCTTAAAACTAAAACATATAACTGATTTAATGTTTTTGCTTGGAATATTTTAAACTCCACATAACTCCCAACCCCACTGAGTTGATTGCCAAGATTTGCTTTTACATTACATTTTGTCACTGACTCATACACTCTTAAATGCTTTGGTTGCAGACATCCCACAAAGCAGTGCCTCTCAATCATATAATTGTAGTTCTACACATCCCAATCTGCCTGCGCAACCAAATGTTTGGAAAAGTATAGTAATAGCAGCAGCCGCAGTTTAAGTGCTCATATACATGTATAGCCTAGACTTTACTAGTGTTGTAGCTGTACTTTTTAAGCCTATAATCCTGAAACAGTAAAAGTAATTCCTACAGTGCAGTGACTGACAGCTGTATATCTTCAGTTCAAAACCAATACTATGTTTTCTTGCCTGTAGATGGTGTAACTTAGTGCTGCAGGAATGGTACCATTGGATATTACTGTCTGATTGTGGGTCATTTGCTTAAAGGTGCAGTGTGCAGAATTTAGTAGCATCTAGTGGATGAGATTTGGCAGAAATGTAATGTAATAGTCATGAATATATTTAAATGAATGTACAATTACTATTTTCTTCATTTAAATGTCTGTAGTGAACAGATTTTCGTACTGTATACAGCAGCATAGCCATGTGACAAAATGTATAAATCACTAAACAGAAAATAAGGAAAAGTGACTGACCTGAAATTGTTCAAGTTGTCTGTGGGGAGTTTTTCACATGCTGACATTAATGCTTGTAGTCTTTTATCCATATCTTGAATGCTAGGGAACAGAAACATCATTATAATTTTTTTGTTCTACTTCTTAATAAATGTCATCATTCATTTTGGCAGTTAAGGCCCACTGCATCAAGACTTTGGACTATTTTCTGTCATCATGGCCAGTGGCATAATTTAAGAAAATTCTTACAATAAGAAATCAGCCACTCACTTGGAAGCCTGAATCCATTCATCATAAAGTTCAGTGGTCATCAATGGCTCGGGGAGCTCACGGAGGTATGATTTTAGAGCCCCTGCGGTTCAGAACAACACGGAGGGAGTAAAAACTGTTCAGCTTTTTGAGAGCAGAGGAGGGTTGTTTTCTCTCTTCAGAGTACTGGCGAGGCCATGCCCCACATTTCCACTCCTCTCCAACAGGCTCTTGCAGCTAGTGCAGCTGCCAGATTCAGATTGCTCAACACAGATTTCATGCTAATGTATGAAATGGACAGCAATATCAGAGCAGAAAGCCTACAGGAAAAGAACTGATGAAGACTATTATGCTAGGCTACAGAATCGCATTTTCCATAAACTAGGTCCAAAATCTATCAAAGCAAAAACGTGCTTTGCACATCATGGGAAAATTTACATAGAGATATTTTACAGTTGTTTCTTGACTTGCACTGAAAAGTGTAGGGCTTGTTGTTATAGAAATGGGCTTTGAACAAATCATTTGTGTGGGTGTTTACCTGCGATGGCATGTGGGTCAGAAGAGTACTCCTGCACATCCAGAACACCACAGTCCAAAGAGGCTTTCAGTTTCTTCAGCTTGGAGGCTGACGGTGCCACTCTGAAGAGGCCCTGAAGCCCACACAAAGGAAACACTTAACCATATGTAATTATCAGATGCAACATGACCTGTGCTTAAATACAGGACAGATGTAATAGTCTTTATTGTGATGCACTTGACATTGATAGATAATAAACAACACAGGAACTGGTGGCTTTGCATGTTTTAGCTTAACATTAACTGTAAGGTATGTAGGCCACATTTAATCTCAAAACCCATCATACGATTTTAATCTAATGACCACAAACAAGTAAGAATCTCAGTCTTACAGCCACAGTTCTGTTAGTGTTTATATTTCTCAAAATTAAAGGCACACAAACAGTGTTCCTTCCTGTGAAAGTCCTGTGTTGACTGTCCTCCCTTTCCATCTGACATGTTTTACAATTAAAATTTAAAGGTCAAGAGGATGAGGGCTGGCATATGGTCTTGGGAATGAGACTATGATGTGCTGATAAGTAAGACAAAGTAACATACTGTTGTGGAAGAAAAAAAAACAACCCTGTTCTGTTAACATTGTTTTTATACTAATAACATGAAATAATGTGATATTTTTGGAATCGATATGTGCCCATTTCTGACATCTTCCATGAGTTTTGTAAGTAAAGAATATAGTAGTAGTAATAGTAAAAAAAACCTTTCATAGGATGGACTTATGTGCATGTATATTAAAAAATAGGCAGATCAGCCTAAACTTAAAAGTGTGCATATGAATGTTTTTGTATCCTCTACCTCTTCTTGCATGCCACACTCTAACAACATAGTGACACAGGCTTCGATGGGGAAGGCAATTTCTCTCCCACTAATATTCAGGTGTTCCTCCAGAGACTTGCCAAATGATGGCTTTTCCACCCATGCCTCTGCAACACAAAGCAGCAGCTACAATCACACACAGATGCAAACAATCCTATGCACCATAGTTGCATCTCCCACTAGACAATTTCAGACCAAAGTATAAAAGTTTGGAGACACAATTTGTAGGAACCTTTATTGACAGTGTAAATAAATGACATCAAAACTGCAAATTACTGCAACTTCTATGTTTTAACTTGTCTCTTTTAGGCTGCAAGGTGAACCATGAAAAGTCTTTCAGAAACTGAATTCCACTCCAATGTCTGCAAAGTCCACAATCTTTAGTTCATAAAAAAAGAACGAGTTATGTTAAACTTACAGCAAAACGTTTGTTGCAAAAAATCCTGCCCATTCTTTATGGTGAGGAATTTTATATGAAACTAGTTACTTCAGTGAGCCACCATATAATGTGTAAGTGGTCCTAAATGAATCTGGGTAATTTAAGCTTTCTAACAGTGTATGGCATGAATATATATGTTTAAAGGTTGGTTCCTTAAATAAAACAGTCAAACAACTTTTAGCTCCCTCCTAACTTCCAACTCTGTCCCATATACAGAACAGCGGGTTTCAAGAGGTTAATTCATAGATCAAAATAAACAGAACAGTTTTTAACTTCATATCTTCCAAAGGAAAGTTGCAGCATTAGGGAGACATGATATCCCTAATCTAGCAATGTACATACACCCTACAGTCTCAGTCACCCCCAACTGCTGCAGCATAACTAAAACTGTATGCTAGCTGCTATGTAAACTATGGAAATGGAAAACCATGTTGCCAGTCTGTTGTCATAAATCAGCTACCCTTTTGGTCTAGAACAATCACATGACCACTCGTGCCACCACTTGCGACCCAAAATCTTATTACGCCCTGCAGAAACTAGTTCTGTATAAAATGCTTCACCATAAAGAATGGGCAGAATTTTTTTACACAAATTAAAGATTGTGTAGTTGGGATGCATTGGTGCAAGATGAAATGATAACAGAGTTCACCTTACGGCCTATTTTGGTTAAATGTGTATTTAGTTTAGCAACTAACCATAGCTTAAATATACTTCTTAATGAGATTACTATGTGACACTTCAGGGCTATTAACTCATTCACTTCTCATCATGATATTGCTTCAGGTGCGGAATTGGAGAACATGTCTACACATACACACACAGTGTATGACTCACCTTGGTGAGCTTTAATCTGGGGCAGGATACTGTGAAGAATCTCTAATGATTTCCTGTGATACTCTGCTTGTGTTTCTATCAGCTGTGGATGGGGACAGCAGGAGAAGAAGAGACTATAAAAATGTGTATTGTGTAATCCATGTAATTTGTTGTCAAGTTATTAGATCATATATAATCTATATTACTATGAGTAAAAGACAACTATTTTATTAAACTAAACCAACTTTTGCACAAACAAGTAGAAGTTCAGTATAAACAGTATTTTCCCTTTGCAATCACAACTTTGATGATACTTACTGTCTGGAAGTAGTTTGCATAGTCTATTTCTTTGGCCACAAAATTGTACATATCTGCTGACAATTGATCCTGAAACAAAAAAAAAACAAAAGAAAAAACAGAGAGAAACCATCTTACACAGAAAATGATCTCAGTCCTACTTAAAACTGTAACACCATCCCGTTATTGTGGTTCATTTGTATCTGATACATGCAGGAATGTTACAAATCAAATGGAAAAGCAAAGGGGCTAGAAGAGGGAAAAATATAAGAGTTGCTCCTATGAGGGACTCACCCGACAAATCTCCATTCGATTGGCTGTCTCCTCCATCTCCTCTCTGAGGGACTCAGACTTGGCGCCGGGCTGCAGAGTGCTTGGATGACTGGATGACTTGGATGACTGCTGAAATCTATGGACATGGGAGCAAAAACAAGTAGCTACATCATGCTTCCTGCACATTACATTTAAAACATGAGAATGTGTTTTAAAAATAAATTAGTAAGATAGTCTGGCTCTTAAATGTGGACTTTGGTCACCTTGTCCGTGCAGAGTCCATGTCGAGGACAAGTTTAGCTAAGTGCTTTCTTTGTTTCTGGATGTTGGGAATGTCTACCTATAAAAGAGAAAATTAAGTGGAGGGTTAAAGTCATCATGCGCTTCTTCTATTTTCTGTTAATAAGGCTGGAAATAAAAAAAGTGACAGAGTGCAGCTGTCTAACTCAGCCATATCTGGAAGGTGTAATGTTTTAATTGGTGCATTAAGCAACAACAGCATTGACTCACTTCAGCAAGCACATAGAGAGGTTCTACCACATCTCTCTCTATCTGGAACTCAAACTGAATGAGCTCCTGGGCCAACTTCTCTTCTGTGTCCCCGCACAGCTTCAACATCTTCCTGTTTGGAGATAGCCAAACACAACGTCACAGGCAATCAAACGCAATTAAAATGCAGACAAGGGTAATGAGGACAGAGAAGAATTCAATAGCCAAATCAATAGTTAAATATGACTTTGTAGGCAATAGGCATGTTAACAGTATAGTGACTTACCCCAGGAGCGAGTCATCCCCTAATACTGCTGCCCCTTCCACCATACATTGTGCTAGGATTGTGAGTGGTAGTTTTTTCTAATGAAAGAAATAGAAAAATGTTGCAATTCAATGGATTTCAGTATACAATCATAATATTTCATTGCATCATAAGTTGTATCACATCACTTTACTCACAGAGGGAGACTTGACAGATCTCTTCTCAATATCAGTCCCCTGCTGACCCTGCAGGCAGGCAGTGAGCTTCTTGTGAGTGCTGTGCGTCACCTGTTTGACCAGATCCAGACGCTTCTCCACCTGGAAGCCACACACTCAGATATTAACATTTTTTTATGCATTTTTTTTAATGTAACATCATACATCCGTATCTGAAAATTATGCGCTCATAAGGCATCTCCGCTCATGTTGCGATTCTTTGTATTCAGTTGTGTGTCACAAATCAATCAATTTATTTTATAGACTGGGACTAGAGTAATTGAAATTGTGAGAGATGAGTGAAGGGACAGAAGATAAAGAGGAAACTTTTCTTCTTCAAATACCTGTTTAGTTTTCTAACTTTTTTCTAACATGATTTTTTGTGAAATTCTGTGAAAAAAATACTTCTTTCCGCATCTGCCAATTATGTAAAGGAAACTCTTTGGTTGAGGTACTGTATGTCTGCTGTGATGAAGCCTTGCTTTGCTCTAAGAGGCCAAAAAAATCATCTCCATCCTAGTCAAATTCATTCTTATCATCAACAATGACACCTGGTTTGCAGGTATTGTGAATGACCTAATTAAATGCACACACACACACGCACGCACGCACGCACGCACGCACGCACACACACACACACACACACACACACACACACACACACACACACACACACACACTCTTTCTCTTCCACCACAACTCACCTGTAGCAGGTCCTCACTTAACACCTCTGTTTTTTCTGCCCTGTAAGACCAAAATTTTAATGAATTAGGCTGTCTGAGGAAAGAAACAACATAGCATCTTCAAACAAACAATTATTCATGAGCATGTAGTTTACATTGGAAATAACAGTCCTGTCAATTAATACAGTGCTGTGGAAGGTCAGGAAAAGCAAAACATTTGTCACAGTGATTGAATATCTTTGTATGAATTCTTTCAGGTCGCTTAACAAGCTACAAGCCTGTGATGATGAGCATTACAGATAGCTTTCGTACTGTCACGTGAGAACAGAAAGCATGTTCCTCCCTATTCACATAAAAGAGTTTGATATATTCACATCCTGTTATCATCATTTTTTGCTTCATGATGACAAACATTGTAAAATAATAATAATATAAAACTGAAATGAACTAAATAATAAAACACTTCAGAAATGGATGATGAGACACCAGTTGTATACTGTGACTGTATTTTGAGGCACTCTCTTTGACCCTCACATGTCCAAATGTATTCCAATAAATGGTGTGTATCTGCCAAAATATTTCTCAGTTGTGAAATAAAGGTCCAGCTGTTTTGCACTGGATTTGCATTGGACTGGTTCACTGAATCATTCCACATCATCAGATTTGCAATGTTCCAAAATGGGTGGACCACATGCATGTACCTGTCCTTGTGGAGTAAGTGTGTGGGTATAAATGTGCATGCATGTGTTTGTCTGTTCAGTCATGATCTTGGACAATGCACGAGAACAAGATATTAATGATATGGCAAGCTATCCATGGTACACACATAATGCAGTGTTTTAACACCAGCATGAGTGGTACAAGTTGGAGCAAAGTGAGCAAAGGCTACTGTTCCAAATATGCCAGTTCCAACTGAGGAGCATCACCTCCTACTGTGAATCCAGCAGACTGGGGACCTAGCCAAAGACTGAAGGAGAGGGCAGGAGCTGCACTGCCGATGAAGCAGATAAAACTACTCATCCAGAGTAGTGAATGAGCTATAAACTCAGAAAAGAGCAAACCTCTAGATATAAATGTATGGTGTCAGCTTAGTTCAGTCAGCTTACAATTTAAAACTTTAGTCCTTCTTCAGCAATAAGATTTCCCAACAGGTCTTAATATACTATTAATAATCCCATAAGAAAAGATTAAAAAGGCAATTTGTCTCTAGGTGTGCATATGTTACACATGAAATTAGTTGTTTTACAAAATTAATTTAAATGTACTTGGATGCTAACAAGACAAAACAACATACACATCTAACACAACAGTTGAGGAAGTATTGTTGAGTACTTGATCAGAGTGGATGATAACATACTTCCTGCTCAAAATGGGCTTAAACGCAGAGATTGATTGGGCAGACTGTCTGACCTCTTGAAACGAGTCAAAATCAGACCTGTAGACCCCCAGCAACCACCCTTTGGTGCATATATTCTCTCGGCACTTCCCCTTCCTGTCTGCACAACCTCTTCCTGCCATTGTGCCCTGACCATGCCAATGCCAGTTGCAAATAATAGGTTTTTTGTATTAATTTGAAAACATCTGAATGTATCTCTCTGTTGACCAAGAGAATGGGAATGACTTTGGTTTGTGCTCTAATATTCAACAGGCAGTATGAAGGATGGTGCATACTGTATATACTGTATATAGGACCAAAACATCTGCAGCACATAACTAAAATCTCTTCATGATGCCTTGCTGCCAAGTGTGGCTCTGTGCTGCTCAGTGCAATTGCAATTAAGAAAATTAAAGTCTGAAAATGGCAGAAAAGAAATGGACTATAGTGTGTCTGTTTAATGTTGGCATGCAGTTGTTTATGCATATTGCATACATTGTCGCCAACAACAGAAATCTGAACTTTAATGATGTCAGCTATTTGCATCCCTGGTCTCAGTGCCAAGATGTGAGCATGGAGCCATGGGAATTGGGTCAAACCTTGTACCAATGCATCTAATCACAGCCAGCCTTATGGACAAGTGCTGTGGCCACTGATTTAGCAGAAAGAAATACAGGAAATGTGTGTGAAATGTGTGTGCATACGCTTGTGTGTACGTGAAACAGAGAGAGAGAATGATAGTGGTATCGTATGATTTGCAAAGATAAGTGTGATCACAGATTGCTGATTGCATGACAAAGGGGGACAAAAATAACCCGAGCTGTGCAGTGCACAAAAGTTTGGCACAGTTTTCCTGCAGCACCCAAACAGACTCTAAAGATCTCTAAAACTCCAACACTATGTTCTATAAAAGACCTTGCAGGCAAAACTATTACATATATTCCATCCTGAGTGTGTAGCCTGAAGGTCTGCAATGCAGCTGTGAGCTTGTCACTGTCCATCTTGCCTCAGATTGGCTGGCTGTGGTGTCCCCTTGGGAGACTTTGGCAGCTGAGGGACCCTAATAGGGGCCTATAGCACAGATGGGACAGGAGTTCTGGCAGTGACAGGGAGTGGAGAAGCTAGACTATCAGTTATGTTTGGCAGAGACATGCACAACCTGTGAAGCCCTCTGGTATGACTGCATCCTGGACTCTACTGATCAATCTCTCTTGACAATATGACAACAAAATATGCCAGAAAATTCCTATCATTCCTTCTATTTGCAAGTATGGGGGTGTTTTTCTCAAAGCTTGTGACTGAGGGAATGTAGATACTGTGTCAGTATCCAATATATCTAACATCCAATATACGACACAGACCACAGATGATATAAATATTATGACCTAGACTTCAAAGAGACTGGAGTCTATCTTCATAGATTGGTTCAAAGACAGCAAACTGTCTTGCCCTTTGAGCTTGTTTGTTTTCAGGCAGAGGTATTTCCTCTTAGGATGGCAGCATCATACATAACCAGCATGTGAAGACACGGAGACAAAGCAGCATTGCATGCAGTAATAGGGATGTTGGAGTTGCTTAATGTAAGCTAACTTGAGAGAGATTTTTGAGGAGAGGAGAGTAATTCCTCTCAGCAAATAATGTGCTGAAAGAGTCCTAGGAGGAAAGTAAACACGTGGGAGAGTTGGCAGCCATGTGGGCGGTGTGCTCATGGTTCACGCCAACCATCTGCCACTTTGCAGGCATTCCTTTACCTGGAGCAGCTGATGACTCAATACAACATGCATGTGTGTGCGCACACACACACATACACACACACACACACACACACACACACANCACACACACACACACACACACACACACACACACACACACACACACACACACACACGTGCAAACACATCATTAGGCAGATTAATTTATTTAAGTAAAAACAGTGGAATTTATTATAAGCTTTCAGACCAACACATACAAGATATTTCTAAAAGCTGACAAAATATTGCTTTTTTCTGTGATACATACGGGAAAAGATAAACCACAAATCTATGCAATTGAAATATGGCTGACTGCATAGACGAGACGAAGATGAATTAGTTAAGACAATATTTATATAGAGAGATCAACTGCCAGGCTTTGAATAACTCCCTCTCCACCATTGCTGTCAACATTAACAAAGTGCTGATAAGAAGAGTCTGAATCTGCTTCCTGCAGAGATATGTAAATTTATTGTGCGTTTCCCTGGAACCTTAGACACTTCGATTTGTTATGATTCCATGGTGAGCACTAAAATGTGTGTTCTATATACCCAGCTGACCATTTCAGCTGCACATTCTGTACAAATATGTCTTATATAATAAATATTTTTATCTTGAGATATGTTAATGTTGGACAGCCGCATGCTCAGCCCTCAAGCACAATGCATGGTTTATGAAAGCATGAATAATCCATGTCGACATAATCAAAATGTGTATAAAATAACATCCCTAGCATTGTACATATTGCTTTGGTAGCTGGTCAATAGTCTGGTGTAACACTTTCAGTCTATGGGTCTATCAGAGGTTTGTCTGGATAACAAAGGCTCTTAATGTGTCTTGGAAGAGTTGTTCTAGATGGTACTGTAGGTCCTGTGCTGCTAGGGGAGGGTAGTGGAGCAGAATGGTGGCCCAGGGCCTCAGCAGGGCACTACACAGCCTAGAGCGCTGGCATGAGATCCACAGTCAGTCATACACACAAAGACACACAGCAGAGGGAGATGCTCTATGAATATTTCTCCACTGATTTTTTTTTTTTCTCCAGACCTTTGACGTGCAAAGACATCCAGAGGCCCACTCAGTTTCCTCCCAAATGACAAGGTGGAGGGCTGATGGGATACAAGGTTACTAAAACAGAAAAACCCACTTACTGTAGTTGTCCAGCAAACTAGGTCACAGTTGTGTTAAGTATGCAAGAATAACTGTGAGAGGAGTGTACACACACATGCACACATAAATGTGCGCTTACGCACACACACATACACACGCGCACACACACACACACACACACACACACACACACACACACACACACACACACACACACACACACACANGAGAGGGGGAGAGAAACAGAATCAGCAGCATTCAGCAGCATTTCACTTGAAACACAAGCAGTGAGTTATCTCTAATAACTTTATTCATGGTGAATAATCTCCACAAGAGGTGCTCTGAGCTGTTACTTTACTGTGTTTTTACACTTTGCATCTGCCCATACAAGCAGAGCAGGCGATGTATGCAGGGAGGCAGACAGCAGGCAGGCAGGCACACATACACTGCATCTAAACAATGTCACACCTCCAGTAGGGAGCATCAAGTAGATGATGAAGTAGATGCAGGCAATGAAGATAAATTGTGTGATCCACTGCGAGTCAGGCCATGTATGAAAAAACATTCACACCCTTCTTTTCCCCACCATTTTTGAAAATGCAACATGGGTTGGCAAACAAAACAAATGTGATAAAACAACCATTACCAAATGAGTGTTTCTAGGCAACCACAGCAAATGAACATTTTAGCACTACTGAACAGAAAAGAAAGATTTTTAAGATTTAACATAAAGAGCTCTAACGATGGCAATGAAAGGTAAACAAAACAGGAAATTGTTAATGGTGCATTAGCACTTCCTGTTTTGAGCCTATTGGTATTCTTGAATGGAAGGAAGTGGGAATGTTGATGGGGACTTGTCAGTCTCCTTAGGGGAGCTATTCTAACTTATAGCTATTTATTACAGTAGATAAATGCATGCATAGTAGCTAAGGCCTTGAATTGTAAACCACTAAGGAATTAGAGCAATTAAAAGAAGTAATACAGCACAATGTGCTGAAATCAGTGATTGCTTTGTGAATATTTTTACAATACTACTTTTACACAGCACCACTTTTATTAGGTTAAACTGTTTATTTTATGACTTTTACATGGAAAGTTTACTACATCTATAATCAACTGTTTATAGAAAATACAGTCCAATCTAACTATCATAGTTTTAAACTCATAATCAAGAAAGTTAGGAATGACATGTAATGGTTGTAATATTTGTAGTTGAGAAGTTATCTGCCAAAATCATAGCTAGCAATATCAGTGGTTAGCATATTAAGGCTTCTATACCCTGTCTGGTTGCTGAATACCTTGCAGCTCAATATGCCTCCGATTCATTTTCTGTACTTCTTTCAGCCCCCAAAGTTACTTCTTGTTGGGTTGAGACACAACAGTCATAACCAACTGACTTGTTCAACTCCAATGCCCATGACACATATTGTGGCCAAGATTAGATTCACTGTAACATGCACCAAGTTGAAATGGACAGAGACAACATAGTGCACAAAGTGCAAATAAAGGTTTAAGTCTGTTGAAATCAAGCAGCCATCCCTAAAGCTGTTTGCGTGTTGTGTTGTTGCTTTCATGCAGCATGTGCTTTTTAAAAAAAAAACACTATTGCTGAGTTTATAGTGGGCCAGCATAGGGGCTCTTTCAGAGATTAGTCTTTTGAGGGAATCAGCGACATGGAAAGGGAGAAACGGCGCTTCTGTCTGATATTACATCATCTCTCTTTTGATGGCCAAAATGGCCCCTTAACAAAGGCTCTTTATCACTAACTCTACCCTGTAGTATGCTGTCTCTGAGAGGCACTGATGGGGTTATGGGAGGGTTATCAACATGGACCTCTGATACTATCACTGTATGGCACAACATTGTTCAATTACAGCAGCTCCACTAGCTTGATATAAAGATAAATCATCCACAACACAAGTAATGATTTATTTCTGACTGGTAATGACTATGACCTCAAAACTCATGAAAGTATCTTGACTTGTTACATAATATTTGAGTGTACTTTCAGTCAAGATTTAACAATGAGATCAACCAGAAACTATACAAATGAAAGCTCAGGAGAGCAATGAGTCAACTGCTCTGTGAAGGCCACTTCTCTGAGATCTCCACAGTGTCTCAGCTGCTAAGCCAGCAAACAAAAACAATGAGGTAGAGGAGAAGAGGAGGAGAAGCTGCATTGGCATTCACCAGGGTCGCCATGTATATCTCATGTTACCTGTCAGCTACCACATGCTCTTTCAGAATGCAGCACACATCTTTGCCAAAAGGTACTCATGTGCTAATGCTGTGCTGAATGTATAAATAGGTGAATGTGTTTATTCTTAATCAACAGAAATTTGTGTACAAGATTAATATATTCAGGGATACATGAAAGATTCATATATTAACTTTTATGGCCATTTGTCAGTATCAATACAAAGGGAGAATGCTGAATACCCAAAAGTACATTAACATGCAAACTTATCAAGACATGGGGCTACAACTAACAGATTATTTTCTAAATGAATAAATAGTGACTGAGCTGATTAGTGAAAAAACAGTAATTTTCTGTCAAATGACACTTAAGTATACATGAAATGTGCACACACACATTTCATGTTTTCCCTGTGTCCTTCTAACCAACTCCAAATGTCCCATCTACTAAAATTCTCCCTTTCAGCAAGAGACTTGCACACAAGCTCATTTTTGACACCTTAACCTACTCCATCACATTAGTAGAAAGAACGCATACTATAGAAAAAGTGAGAGAGCACATCAATGAAGGATAGAGAAAGCATGCACCACACATCACACCAACCCGCTGCCATTCTCCGATAATTGCAGCATAGAGTGGGGAGCTAAAGCATGCCCTAAAAGCACAAGTAGGAAGAATGCTATTACCACATACTAGTAGTGGTGGTGAACATCATACAGGTGAGTGATATAGAGAGTGACGATGGGTGAGGCTGGGAGGCAATTTATGAGGAGGTTCAAGGCTGGAGATGATGATGAAGAATGAAGAATAGGAAAAGTCACATTTTGCTTCTTTCCTTTCATATGTAAAATGTCTTTATTGTAAGACATGCCCAAGTCTGCATTTTTACAGACTTGTATCATGGAATCTTTAACAGGCTATCTTAGACCTAGATATGGCAGTGAGTTGGGAATAGAGAAATAGGTCAAGAGAAATGGAGGGTGGGAGATGACTGAACCAAAGTAATCTTTTCCTGGCTTGTATATGACCATCAAAAGAATCATAATGCTTTTTCAAGACAAGTTTAGTAGCCTTGTAAATTAATTCTAACTACACAAAAATGCTGTAGGATGAATGTATACATTAAATTAACATAACAAAATAAAAGCCATCACACAGTCAGGCGTGTTTTCTTGCTCTTTGTGGAGCTCTGAAATCCTTTTTGTCTCTCTCACTGTACCACTGTAACACATTTTTTCAAGCTATAGAGTATGCATGGCTGCACATCCTCCTGTATGAAGTGAACTGCTCCACAGAGGTGATTGGTCAAGCTGCAGATCACATGATATGGATGTCACCCAGGCAGGCGGCAGCAGCCTTGGAGAGCCAGAGAGATGCTGACACAGCACACCTGATCACCAACCCCCCACTGAATGAAGACCTTCATCACTATCACATATAAGACACATAAAAAAAAAGACTTGCCAATATTATTAATGGTTAAAGACTCGACATTACATGCCTGAAAGAGATGAGAGGAGTAAGCTGTTCTATTTAACTCATTCCATTGCCAACATCATGGTCTGCTTCTTCTGGATTTGTTAAAGGGGTGAGAAGGGACAGAGCAAGGGTCAGGGGTATTAATGGCTCCAACAAGACTGCTGAGGTTCAGGAAGGTCAAACTCTTAAACATAAATAAAGTTGAGAAAATGTATTTGCTGATGAACAGAGACGATGTCTTTTTGAAAGCTGAGGTAAATAGGAGCCAAAGTGTTAACTTATCTAAGCATATCACTTGGATTATGCTGCAGCAATTGGGGTGATAGAGACTGTGGGATGTTTGTGCATTGCTGGATCATGGAGATCGCGCAGCAGCTATTATTATATCCTATGGAAGGTATGAAGTTAAAAACTATCCTTTTTGTTTTGTTCTGTGAACTAACCTCTTAAAGGACAGAGTCAGTAGTTGGGAGGTAGCTACGAGTTATCTCAAAACATATATATTTATGCCATGCACCATTATAGAGCTTAAATTGCCCTGATTCATTCAAGAGCACTCACAAATCACAGCCCTAATAGTGGCTCACAGCCCTAATAGTGTTAGCATTTAGCTCAGCTAGCCACTTAGCTAAAGTAAAAATGTCTACCCTTTATCCACAATGTTCCCCAAGTATCCATGCTTGTGAAATATGAAATCTGTT
>JANJYP010063170.1:0-10170 GCA_024605115.1 Rastrelliger brachysoma
TTTTCTTCCTTATTTCTTTACTTTCTTTTTACTTCCTTGCTTCTCTCTTTCTTTATTTCTTTATATGAGTCTGCTCCACTCATATTATGTGGACCCAGCATCCATGCATGACTGTCCTATTGTCACTCTGCCCTCGAGACGTCCTTGGCTAAAAGTGTCTGGTCACTGTATTCCTGGTGATACCTAGTAAATTCCTGACTGCGCTGGGTCCTCTCTGTTAGATGCTATTATTCTGTTAGATGCCGCTAATTGCCGCTGACATTCATTTACCCACTAAGGCTATCACCTTCCCCATTACAGGACTAGCTTCTGTCTTTGGGTTTTTGCCTGTGCTACAGATGAGTGTATTTGCACGTGTGTGTGTGTGTGTGTGTGTGTGTGTGTGTGTGTGTGTGTGTGTGTGTGTGTGTGTGTGTGTGTNAATAAGGTAAATGATGGTAACTGTCCTGCTGCTGTAACTAGTACTAAAATTCATACATAACTACTGTTCATGCACATTAATCATCTAACTGCATATGCAAAACACTCTCTTCCTTGTGTTTTGTAAAAGCAGGTATCCTCTTATCAGTCACTCAGAATGGCAGTATTCACTATATGTGTAACTGTGCTACAGTTACAGGGGACTTATCATCATCAACATACCACAGACCCACCTGCATTCTGCTGCGTAGCGCATTGATTTAAGCTTGCATGTGATATTGTTGCAAGGCCTCAGAACTACTAGACACACAGCTATCAGGGTGATGGGCTGTTGATTCTTCATTATTTCCAAACACATTTTTGCCACTGTGACGACTCCAGGTTTTCTGGGAGATAATCAAATCATAATGGGATGCAGAAATATAACAGTTCCAGCTTCTCCCAGCTCGCCCATGTGTCTTGCAATTCTGGGGATGAAAATTTTGTGAATGCCTATATGGGATATTAGGAAATGAAAATCAGTACTGTTATCTGTGCAGGGTCTGCCTGTGCCTCTTTGTGATTAAGTAGGGGGATGATCTGCACAGCTTATCTGATGCTCTGATAAGGCAGCATGCAGGACACAGGAAGAAAAGAAGGCAAGAAAAGAACAAGTAGTCAATAGTGATGATGTCATAGATGCTACTAAAAAACATTTCTGTTTTCTTTAACTTTGATAGGTACCACTTTCTAATAATTGGTAAGATATTATTAATGGCTTTAGTAATGGTTCATAAGTGATGTGCTTATTCGTTACAGATCAGTTGTACACTTGCTTTGTCTCTTTAGTTCATTAAGTAGATGCCTCCAATGGACCATTTGACCAGTGACTTCTGGGAAAAGAGATTTTAATCAATACTTTAATATTAACAAAGAATCAAATTATTGCAAACATGTAAAAGATGTTTCTAGTAGTGACAAACCACAAATAATTAACAGTGCATGGCTCCACAGGTTGGCTCTACAGAGCATTTTACCTTCATTCAAGAAATTGTTTTAGTTTTTATGACCCACATTTTTACTGTTTGGTTTCACGTTACTGCTCTGATGAATGTCTTTTCCAGGTTCGATAGCCAACAGTTTACAAGGTTTAAAATCCTGCTGTATACCTCCTATCTAACACTGAACAACAGATAAACAATGTTAGAAACTAGCTGGTGAAGTGGCTGTTGATATTTGCTATCAACAGCAGTTTTTCCTTAACCTCAAACCATAAAGCGTTTTTTTTTATTAATGGATTATAATCAATCTATACAGCAGGATTTATAAGCTATTAACATGCCACCAGGTACAGCTTTTTCCTATGAGAAAGTGATGCCTCTCTGATATATAAACTGCAANACCACTAGGTACAGCCTTTTCCTATGAGAAAGTGATGCCTCTCTGATATATAAACTGCAATCTAAAGAAAGCCCCATATCGCAACAATACTTATGTGTCAGTGTTTGATGCAATATTCCACACATGAGAGCCTATGTATGCACACTTCTTCGAGGGGGCCATTTGGAGAGCAGCAGGTCAATACACATTCATAGAGAGTGCATTTCCCTGAATGCTTCAACAGTCCGTAAAGCCTCAGTGCCACTTTCCATCATATTCTGCTTACCACATTAATCCATCCTACAAAAGTGTCATTCTGTGCTTGGATAGAGAAGATACTCACACACACAGCAGAGGTTCACATAGACACACATTTTCACAGCTTCAATGGCAGAAAATCCATAGCCCTTTCTGGGAGGAGGAATTCCATTAGATAATAGATATGGAATCCATCTCGATTCCCCACCTTATCTTCACCCAGGGTGAGAGATCAATACTGGGGCTTCAGCTCAACTGCCAACAATAACAGGAAATTGATGGGACAGAGTAAGCAGTGTGGAGGTCCAGTAATGGCACTTCCTTGGCCACCTCTGTAATGCAAATCATAGGGGGAGTTCAGTGGTGAATGGCTGCTTGAAATAATGAGAAGGAATAGGAGCTGATGTTGAGAGTTCATGAACCAACACATAGAGAGTAAGTCGTTGATTGTTTCGAAAAACCACAGCAGCTGTTGTTCACAAAACAGGCACTGTTTCACATTGTATAAAAGTATGAATATTGACAGAGTAAAAGATACAGAGAAAGAGCTCGTGCACAGTTATCTGAACAAATGGGTATACACAGAGTAATGG
This sequence comes from Rastrelliger brachysoma, assembly GCA_024605115.1. Classification (NCBI taxonomy): domain Eukaryota; kingdom Metazoa; phylum Chordata; class Actinopteri; order Scombriformes; family Scombridae; genus Rastrelliger; species Rastrelliger brachysoma. Next base: position 2,631 of record JANJYP010063170.1, read on the forward strand.
CATCTCATTTTCCACAGAGCTGTGGAGGTTTCCTGTCGAAGTTGCCAGGTGGTGTGTTTACGGAGACCGTTGCCTGGTAACACATTCCAAACAGTATTAGGATATGAGGACAAGGGAGCAGCGGTGAGTTGAGTGTGGGGTCAGGCACTCTACAGGCTGAGATACTGCCACACTGATACTGCTCACACCTGGGCGGTTCCCTTCTTATGCAAGGATGAGTAATGTTGTTTTTGTGTACAGTAAGTCCCATATGTGGCAACATGTGGGTGGGTAGTGGTTGGGAAGTTTACAGCTCGCTGGTCATCAAGGTCCAGAGTCCAAAGATGTTTGCACAGCTAAAACAGCACTTATTGCGTCACATCACAAGAGGGTGTCCATGACAGAATGAGAGCATGGAGAGCATGAATGGCCACTGTGAAACGGCAAATATTTTCAACCTGTGTTTGTCCTGGAAACACTTTTTCATCCTGCTTCCAATCATCTGCTTTTAGCCACTGAGGAACTCCACTGGACCATTTGGAGTTTTGGTGCCATTGCTCATACTTGATGGACTGAAGAGTATTACTTTTTTCTTTTTTTGCTGAGATTTAATTTGGCAACACTTCACAAACCTCAATATTCATGGACTATAGACTCTAGAAATTTTCTCAGCCCTCCTCTATAAGTGATCTCTGTATCTGCACACTGAGGATAACCCCCAGCCCTCTTACCCCACACCACTGACCACTCACAACCAGCAGGTGGTGCTGCCATCTGTGGTATCACTTTTTGTTTTCTGTGGTTTAAATATTAAGGCCCCGTTGTAGACACTAAATATTAATCCAGAGTGTGTTTGTTACTGATGCTCTCAGTAAACCGTCATGATTCTGTGTTGCTCTTCAATCAGTGAAGATGAAGTAGATGAGGCCATTTTAGATAATTGAGATACAGATGATTACAAGTTGTGAGTAACACTTTCCTCTCTGATCTCTGTAGTTGTCTACCAGAGCATTATCTGCAGTAATAGAGTCAGATCTTCACGGACAAATCCCTTTAATGTCATCCACAGCGCCCAGGGGAGACCACACTCATTGGGAGCAGGGTGGTGGGAGCTAATTTCAACCCACACAATAGACTCATCTCTAAGCCGTGTTAGATCACACTATTTCTTTGTATAAAAGACAGTATGTCTCTCTCTCTCTCTCTCTCTCTCTCTCTCTGTATGTGTGTGTGTGTGTGGGGGGGGTATACACATTAAATTGAGAACTATACTGTCTGAGCATGGGCACTCTGGGGAATTAAGGTCATGTTTTCATGCCTCTCGAATACTAATAACTGAAGATTGAAGCTTTCCTCTTCATTGACATATAACAGTCTAATCAGGGTCCTGATCTGTAAGAGATGCAGTAAAACCTTTTGAGAGGAGACATAATGTTCTCACAGATAACATCATGCGGCAAAACTTGTTAGAAGGGAGAAAAGATCAGGACATGATCTTAGGTTTTGATTGAGTGTTGAGCCTTTGTGGTGGAGCCACTCCTGGCTCACTTTGTGCCTTGCTCTCCCGCAACATGATGTCATCTGTGGGAAGGTATTTCTCTCAGACACAACCTGTCTGCTCCTGTCAGGGGCCACAGTAACTCTAGCTGCCTTGAAAGTCTGGGAGTGAGTACCGGTCACTTGCAGACAAGGGCGTTATTTATTTTTTCTGGAGGAGATTCAATACCTCCTCCTGCTGCTCCACGGCTCTGAGCTCCATCCTGAACCCTGAGCCACAAAGCACTTGCCCTCCAGAGACACAAGAGAGGTTGTGAGTGCTTTGGAGCACTGAAGACTGGTAGGTTGTGTAACATGATTAGTCATTGTTAATGTATATAATCACAGAGATTTGAGGTGGCTTTGGGATGGCTTAGACTCTTAAGAAGTGTTTTTGTTGTTAAGATGCTAAGTACACATTGTTAATGCTCCATTGCAGTGCTAGTGTTAAGAATGCCCTCTTCCCCTTTAACCCCCTCCATATGAAAGAAATAACATATGCACTACAGCTCATATACATAAAATGTTTTGTCCAGCATGATTATGTAAGTTCAGTACACCAGTGCATTTAATCAGTTAATTTGAAATATAATTGATTATAAATTATTATATACAAAACATATGATGAAAATCATCATGCTTAAATGAATTAGGTGTGAAATAGGCCATATTCACATGAGCCTAAATACTCCAGCAATGAATGTATATATTTGTTCACAGCATGTATGATTCTCTAAGGTGTTTTCTATATTTACATTCACTAAAAGTCTTTAATGTGAAAACCAGAGAAATGGCTCACAACCAACCTCTGCTTCCAACATTGCACAAGCTACACCACCGACATTTGTTTGAAAGACTGGCCTTTTTCAGGAGGCCATTTTAAAACCCACAACATTCTTCCAAGAGCTGTAGTTTAACAAAAAGAATAGGGGATTTTAACATATGAACAACAACCAAGTGGTATTACTATATCATGTTAAAACCAGGCACTGTTTCCATGCACACTGTAAATGTTTTTAGTGGAGGTTAATAGAGAAGAACTGCTGTAACCAGTAAAAAATCAAGTTGCCTTGACACCTGCAGTCACGCTGAAGTGAAAATTGCAGCAAGCTTGATGCACAATTATAAACAACATCACTCTCTTTGGCCATTCAGCCTTTTCATGAACTCCCTCCAGGATCAGCAAATACTAAATGGATCTCAAGGATCAGTATATGAGGATGAGTCACAATAACCAGTATGTAGGGAAGCAACAGGATCATTGAAAACCAGGGGAGCATGAGTCAGTGTGGCAAGGATCAGTGCACATTACAACAGATACCATAGCAAAGTATTTGTATCATTTTTGGTTTTGATACCAAGAGATCCATAACAGAAAAATACTGTGACTGATGAAATGATCGGTCATAGAGGAGATTAATTACTTACTCTTAACATATTTAATGCATCTTCATATGAAAGAGAAAGGGAAAAAACTGAATGAAGATGAATCACACACGTCAGCATAAAAGACTCCACAAGAAACAATATTTAACATGCAACATTGCAACTAGCCCTTGCTTGAAAACATGCCCATGCCAAAGCATTTTGAGTTAGAGTGCAGCAATCGATTGGCTTAAAAGGTTATGCGAATCAATACAAAGTTGTTTTGGGCACCAGCGCTATTATATTAATGTCATCCTGAGAAATAGGCACTCGCTTAGGTGGCTTGTCTGCCAGCCTGTTTTCCTTTTTAACTTCAGTCACAAGATCCTTGTTATAGTGCAAAGATTTCTATGGGAAGCTGTTTTATATGACACGTTATATGATATAGCTTCAAATGGGATTTTCACCTTTTTTTAAAAAAGTATTGTTTTGCACATCATGTGGTTAAATGATGAATACTGATTGCATTTAAAATAATACCAGAAAATATATCTTTTTTTCCATTCTTCCATTTTAGTCTCACACCAAACCACATTATCACTGCACCACAATGAGCAGGTAACATATGGAACTGAAAAAGCTGTATTAATAATGTCCTGTGAGCTGCTGTGACTAGTGAGGTAGCTAGTTGGTGCACTCAAGGATGACGCAGAGGTTGAAATGGTCACATATTTACTCAGCTCTCTCTATATCCCCCTGGCACATGTTCCTTCCAAGGTCAGATACTGCATTGCATAATAATGTTTTTTTTTTTTAAAAAAAAGGGGGGAAAAAGAGGCTCAACACATACGCATGCATGCAAGCCATGCAACAATGAGAGGAAGAAGAAGTCAACTAAAAATAGCACTATCACTGCAGCCATCACCCCAAGCATCGGACCACCACTCTTCACTTCACATCTCATAAATGAAGAGTCCTACTTCGTATGCGGCCAAGTTTGCTTCATGAACTGTATTTTAACCTCAAGTTGCATATTTGTGAGCATAAACAACCATGAAGGAATATGTGCTTCAGTGCCTCATGCGTGTGTATTATTTCTGCCAATGACGTGGAAAGAACCTATGACACCCATGTGTTGAAGCACAAAATCTTTTCACCCTCCACCTTCCTCTGCCTTTCCTCTCTTTTCTCTATCCCCTCCGCCTCCTTCTTCATGGCCTCAGGGAGCCGTTAGCTATCTGGATGTTGGCGCTCTATTGTGAGCACTCAGTGCCTCTGTGCTCCCCACAGCCAGTTGGGCCAGTCAGCATGGGGCCCCGGCTGTCTGCCTTATCTGCCACAGTCCACAAACATAGTAAAAAACAGGAGAGGAATGAAGCAAAAGATTGAGTAAGAGAGAATTTATAAAAGGCTGTCCAAGCTTCCCAAAGCCAACAGTTATATCATCTGTTTTCTGTCCCACTCCCTCTCTCAGCTCCTTGTTCTTCTCACAGCCAGAGACAATCAATGGTGTGCTCAACCAGACTTCTTGACTTATTTTAAAATAGTGCTCCTCTGCCTTTTCTCTACAGGAGATGATCCATTTACTGCCCTGCATCTCTGCTTGTCCTGAATATTAACCCTTGTTTCCCCCTGCTACTCCTCCTCCTTCTTTGCTCACTCAGTAACTCTGTCAATCAGTTATATCACGTTCACATGCAAAATGCTTTGTATATGAACTAGGATATTGAACATGTGTGATCCCACATTTAACCATTCGTTACAGACTATTGATCATACAGTCATGCCAGATTGTTGCTGTTAACTCAAGGTTAGTGTTGAAATGATTAGTTAAGTAATCAGTAATAAGTCACTCAAAAAATAATTGTCAATAAATATGATAATAGCTTCTTGTGTGTTTTTTGCCTGTTAATCAGACAAAACAGACTGTTAGAGATCATACTTTGGATTCTGGAAAATTGCGATGAGTGTTTGTCACCTTTTTCTGGCATTTTATAAGCTGTAGAATTAACAGATTAATTTTTAAAAATCAACAGATTAATCAATAAAATAATCTCTAATTGCAGGCTAACTCAAGGCTGAAGGTTTCCAATGTTTCTTATACATCAAGTCTAAGACCTTGTTAAAAGGAATATGGATTTCCAATGCCATTAAAGGTGCTCACTGCAGCATTGTTTTTGCAGACTCAACATGGTGGAACATGTAGTTTTTTCTCTCTTTGGTCATTTTATGAAAGGTTAATGCATTGACTTAAACCTGGGGTTTTAAAAGACTGAGACTGTGGGCCTCCCCTCAGACAACACATGGAAACACCTTAGTTCCCTTCAATTTCTGGAGGCCCAAGGAATCATGATTATGTTATTTCCCAAAACTACTGTATATCTGAGCTATGTGTAGACCAAATCACATACATTTATTTATTCTGTGATCTCTTTTTGATAACCGATGTAATGTGTATTTTTCACTTGCTGTTTGGAGCCCCCTGGGAAGGCCTGTTTCTCACTATGAAAAACTCACTTAAGCTGTTATTTTTTATTATTAGCATTTTAGTGGAGTTACCATACAGAAACCATGTAATGTTGTTCATCCTTTTCTATACCAAAGCGACAGAGTAAAACCTTGGTGAGGAGAAGTGTTCAGAAAAACCCTCTATACACATTATCTTTGATCCTAACTTAACTGTGAAAGAGGTATCTGTCACTCAGTCAGACTCTTGTCTTGACAATGGCACTTTATATCAGTATTTGAGTGCAGTGTTTCCAGCAGCAGGAGCCTGATGGTGGCCACAGCAGGGTGGCACTGTAAACAACCATCACACCTCTGTGTGAAGGGCAGAGCTGATGTCAGCACAACTGAAACTCTCCCTCCATCATGTAGCTACATGGAGCCCCAGTAGCATCCATCTCTCCCCCTGCTGTCTCTGCTGAGAGATGCCTTGTCACCACCAGAAAGCCTACAGCACTGTGGCCAAGAGTAATGCACATCATTTTGTGTTTGAGTCGGAAGCCAAGTCTCCTGCCTTGATCGTCACTAATGTTCTAAGGTTTAAACAGTTTTCATATGTTAATTTGATGCACTCCAACACAATGCAATATGTATTAACCTTGTCGGAGCATGCTTCACTGAGAGTTCCCTTTGTTCTCCTTTGATGCATTCACTCAGCTCTTTGAAATGCTGTGTGTATGAAATTATACACAGAGCCAAGCTGAAGTCACCCCACCTATAATCCATCCATCTTGTTGGCAGCCATCTGGCCATATTATTTTGGAGAGACTGGGGAGCTTGCCTTGCAATGAAAGTGAGGACATTTGACAACAAGCCACTCTTTGATCTGCAGGCTGTCATTGGAGAGTGACCTGACCGGCTGCAGAGACCCCCCTGACACCCACAAGAGGGCCTTGAGATAGTATTAAACAAAAACTTGATGGATGACCCAGAACAGATAATATTATGATCAGACTGAAACCTAAATGACAAAAGCCAACAATAGATCTCACCGTTTTTGCTTCCAAGCTCTCAGGGTATGTTTCTATAGAAATGTCCTGATCTCTTGCATCTAATAACTTGCAACAGGNAATCTCACCGTTTTTGCTTTCAAGCTCTCTTTCTATAGAAATGTCCTGATCTCTTGCATCTAATAACTTGCAACAGGCTCAGGAAAAGAAGCTTGCATATTGGATGTGTAACATGTGAATCACAGTGTCAACATCAATACTGCTATTGTGGCATGACAGGTGAAAAATAATCAATAGCAGAAGCAGGGTCAGAACAAAGACACAGGTCATCTTGACAAGCCATTTCCAGAGACAGGAAAAAAAATCAGATCATGAGTTCACAGCCAGAGCTGTATGACATTGACTGCTCACCCAATCTCCATCTAAGAAACAAGCTCCCCCGAAATAAAAATGAGTGACTGCTGGAGCTGGTGATGTCACCGGCCACATTTGTCCCCATCAGTGCGGATAGCTGCTTTGACCAGAGGGCTGAGGTGTCCTTGAGACAGTACTGTGGCTGTGATAGAGACTCCCACATTCACCCCCACTACCGCCCTCAGTGGCGGTACACTGCTCAGGCCTCCACTGCATCAGTGTCGTGATCCCTGCAGGCAAGAATCTAAAAGGATGGCAGCAACTTCCTTCCTTTNCTACACTGCTCAGGCCTCCACTGCATCAGTGTCGTGAGCCCTGCAGGCAAGAATCTAAAAGGATGGCAGCAACTTCCTTCCTTTCAAATATGTAACCTGAGTGGCAGCTGCTGATAGGAAATTGGCTGCTGGTCTGATGCCATTATGTAGGTGGTAATTGTGAATTACAAGATCTTGTCACCTTTATTGTTGCTCTTGTAGAACTGAATTTATGAGATAGAGTAAATAAAGTGTTTATAAAATCCACACAATAACTACTCTGCGACCCCACTGTGTTTATTTGTGTATTTATTTATTCATTTATTTATTCATTATTGATTGACTGACTGATTGACTGATTGATTTGTAAACACATACACACACACACACACACACACATACACACTGAAGAAATCCTGTGTGCAAGCACAGCATGAGGAGTGAGTGACTCTATCTGATGCACTGTGAGCTGAGTGGCCCTCCCTCTGGGCAGTTCAGCCTTGCCTGACTAGGGGAAGAGCTTGTGCGCTTGCTTGC
>JANJYP010063174.1:9550-19643 GCA_024605115.1 Rastrelliger brachysoma
GTGTGTGTGTGTGTGTGTGTGCGCGCACATGTGTGTGATCGGGGTGGGTTGGGAGTGGGGAGCCCACAAAACCCCAGACTGAGACAAATACGCCACTGCTCAGGCGCCCCGTAAACGAACATGGGGAAACGATTGGTGGTCGTGTATGCAGACAGACAGGGGAAGAGACAGACAAACAGGCATCTGATTGTGGCCGACCGAATTTCATAGATCTGTGACTTTGAAATCTGTTTATCATAACATTTCATTTATGTTCATAAAATCCCTTTTCATGAGAATCTCTGGCTCTGTTTGCTGGAAAAACTTTAAAACCCAGGCTATATTTAGACCATCAATGAAATTAGCCTAGAGCAGGAATTGGACTCCTGCTCTAACCTAACCAAAATGACGATCACTTATAGCTCTAAATATAGATAATTATTATCTTGAGACTGCAGTATCTATCGTTTTAATTGAGGTTTTTAGTCAGTGGGATGAATTTTTAGAGTAGTCGCCACAGTTGAGAAATGGGAGGTATTTTGGCCAGGAGATGGTGCAGCATAGAAAACCTCAACATTTATTCTCATTATATTCTTATGGTGGATGTGGTAGACTTATTCTGCTATGAATTTATAGTGTCTTATCCTACTTTTGCTCTCTGTCTCTATTTAATTCAATGTTTACATTATAGTTTAGGTGTGATATCTGCATGGTGTAGTTTACATTTATGGCATCATTATAGACTTTGTTCTCTTCAATAAATTTTTTTTCTAAAGTTCTTCCAGTCTGTGTGCCACAAATTGGTTTAAAGTTGAAGAGCACAGAGCGGAAATTGCAATGCAGCAATATTTTCAAAGTCCACTGGATTTGCAGCAGGCTCACACAGGAGGGTGTAGCACACAGTGGCACGCGTCAGGAGATGGGGTTGGTGCGTTTCCACTTGAGTCTATACCACAAACTGGAATCTCCTGCTCAATTCATGTCTGTTAAAAACTACCCAGACTGTGAACACACCCTCGATTTAGCCCAATCAGTGTGCTGCAGTGGGCTACAGGCATGAAGGCCTAATAATGTGTGTCACCACTGCCTACTGATGCTGCATTCAAGTCATATGGGAAAAAATAACGGAGGTCCTCAAACCAAGGCAACCCAGATATGTATGGTAGTCATTTACAGATATGAATTGTCTTGTTAATTTTTAAAATTTAAACAAACTTAGCAGGCATTAGTGAGTATTCTGTAAAGCAAACATTGTGTTGTAAAACTTTCTCTCTGTGCTAAACCAAGCAGTTCTTTTGACCAAATGTAGAAACAAGGCAACAATAACAACAACAACAAACCAAAAAAGAAAACAAAGCCTTTTTTGGCCTTTAGGTTCACAACAAGCTCTTTCTAGAGCTATCAATCACATAAGCCCTGTTAGTGAGTGGAAACTAAGTTAAGTTTATCTTTCTTTTTAGTTTGGTCATCTTATTGCCTCCAAGGTGTAGAATGACTGCTTGATAGCAAGTTTCACTTGCTTATAAAATATGAATTTAGTAAGAGCATTGGAATATGGATGTGACTCCAACATCCAGCAAATTGTTCCTTTAAGATAATTTTTTTTTTATGAATGGCTGAACAGTGGAAGAAAACAATATTTTTTTTAGGTAGAATGCCACTCTGGTGTCACAATCTATGTACAAGTCATACAACTTTACTGCACTGCATATGCCATAGTCCAGTTTTGCATAAGGGTGATAAACCCATTTAACTCCACATTTTTAACCTTTGTGCATGTCATTAAACAGTGTTGGTTAGGTTTAGGTATAAAAACTGCTTGGTTAGGGTTAGGAAATAATCACAATTTGGATTAAAACAGTAACGTGATAAAAAATGCCTGATGTGGGGTTGAGGATGTCAAACAGGGTTCTCCTTCTGCTTTTTGCAACTTTTTCTTAACCAGCCTCCTCCCNGATTTGGATTAAAACAGTAACATGTGATAAAAAAAATGCCTGATGTGGGGTTGAGGATGTCAAACAGGGTCTTCCTTCTGCTTTTTGCAACTTTTTCTTAACCAGCCTCCTCCCAATAAGCCAAAAATCACCTTATAATATAAAACTGTGCATCGACAAATGCAGATTGAAGAAAATTAACTGATAATACATACAGTATGTAGCCTACTACTTGAATATACCACAAAGCAGCAAGACTATTCAGCAGCTTCTAAGAATAATAAATGAATGAATATCATGATACAACATGATGTTTGGATTCATGTTTTCGAGAGCAGCTTGCAATGAGCAAGCAGGCAGCATTTCAGTGGTCAGGCCAGTCTCTCAAAGCTGACCAACAGTGGCTTTAGTTCACATACAAATTGGAAAAACACATATGGATGAGATTCGTGTTCATGTTATTGTGACTGTTTAGCTTATTGGATGTAAAGTGTCAGTCATTCTGACATTAATCCTTTTTTGGTAAATTACTACAGAAACACATACAGTATTTTAATCATATTTTCAGATTTTCATTTTCTGAATTCTTCGATGATCTCTTAAAAGTTGAGTTGAATTCATTTAACTGTTCAGTGTCACTTACTAATCGACTGCATCCACTACAGTCACTTAAACATAAGAACATAATGTAAAGCTGTCAGTGCCTGTGATGACAAATATTCATGTTTAAAATGTAAGGACAGTTGTGGTCTGGTTGCTACAGTTACAGCCAGCAGGATATTTTGTTTTTCATTTTTATTTCAATTTTTAAAATCTGTGTTGCATCAGTGGTATTAAGAATCTATTTCATGTTTACGTTGAATAAATGCATCGTCTCCTGGAGTGACAATGTCCAGGAAATAGACAAGTATGCATTGACAGCAGTAATGTTCATTCATTTTGACTGCTGTACTGTAAACATACAGAAAGCAGACATGTGTTCTGAGTTGGGGCCCATGGGGCCCTGGCAAGTGATCAACCAATGAAACCACAACAGAGAGGCCAGGCTAGGGTGTGTGTGTGTGTGTGTGTGTGTGTGTGTGTGTGTGTGTGTGTGTGTGTGTGTGTGTGTGTGTGTGTGTGTGTGTGTGTGTGTGTGTGTNCTGGGAAGAAGGCTTCTGTAACAGCAATTAATGTTAGCAGTTTACAGACTTCTTATAGTACTTTACGGGAAGCATGTGGGTGTAATTCGGCTAAAAGTTCAGGCTCAGTGATGGAAAGCTGCCGGACAATAACTCTTAAGTGACCCTAGAGAGGCTTCACTCAAAAACCTTCAGCATCTTCACACAGCATTTTTGTTGTCAAATGAGTGATATATGGTAAATAAATTGTTCACAGTGGAGGCAAAAGGAGCCCCAATCTAATTATTTTCCCCTCATATGTGACTCAAATCTTTGCTTAATTTGAATCATATATTACACTTGGAAATGTGACCTCAGTCTGAACACTCTTGTGTAATTCCTTTGCATAATTTCTGATAAATCTGCTCTGGCATTTGAAGAAAGTACAGCTGCAATGGAGGTGTGTGGCTGCATAATGATTTGGAAGTTTGCCTTCATGTCAGAAAGAGATGTGTAATCAATGCAATATAAAAATCAAAAGGAATAGTTCAACATTTCTGGTAAATTTTCCTTCTTACAGTGAATTAGATTGATGTCACTCTTAAATCTGACAGCCAGCCTAGCAATGTCCAAACATAAATCCACCTATAATTTTATTTTTTTGATGTCCTGTGCTTACAACATATAGTGCAAAAGTTATTCTGGTGTCTACATTTTAACTTTATACTGCAGAGTTGATCTAAAGTCAACATAAGGCTTCATCAGTCTGAGTTAATCAATTCAAATGTGTGTTTTTCAAATTTACAATACTGTCTTTTTTGCAGTGAGTCTCCTCTTTGTGTATCAATAGACAGTATTCCTGTGATGAAATACAGTGGAGTTATTATAACACAAAAAAGATCTGAACATATTGTTATGTGAGAATAGCCCCCTTTTTCCAGTCCTCACTGCTAACTGAGCCTTAGATTTACTGTACAGATATGAGAGTTTCAATCCGCCTTTGTAACTGTCAGCAATATAGCGAATAAGAGTATTTTTCCAAAACTATCCCTTTGAATAAAATGTCCCATCTTTACCTTTGAATTTTATGAAGTAAACTTGGTCATTGCCACAGGAGCTGTGAGATGACATGTGGCCTCCATTTAATTTGCATGCTTCTACTCAAGCATGCAGATTTTTTCTTAGTAGTTATTTTGAAAAAGGTGATCACGTTGGGTAACTACAGCAGAATTGCACAAAACATATGATGTTAACTGTCTTCAAAAAAGAAAAAAAACTGAGCAGTAACTAAAAACGGAGAGTTAAGTCCTGCAGTGTAAACATAACTAATAAAATCCCTCTGAGGAGAAAGAGCATGAGAAGGGAGCAATGTTGGGCTGTGAGAAGTCGTGAAATATCAAATACCAACGTCTTCGAGGAACCTGAAGATGATATCTTAGTTTCTAAATTTGGTTCAGGTTATGACTGTATGCATGTGTGTGTGTGTGTGTGTGTGTGTGTGTGTGTGTGTGTGTGTGTGTGTGTGTGTGTGTGTGTGTGTGTGTGTGTGNTCTTAGGTGAAAACCGTGTATCCTCCATATGCTAGCTTGTTGGACACTGGACCTAAGAAAAACATTCCTATTTTTGCAGGATGACAGTGCATTTTTGGCTCTGTCCAAGAGAGTTTTATGAGTCAAAGGAGTTGAAAAACATGCCATCTTGTTACATGGAGCAGCAAAATCTTTCTCTCTCTCTCTCCCATTATTGCACTCTTTGGTCTGTTAACTCACCTGACTCGTGAAAAGAGAGATTTTACTGGCCCAGCTCAGCAGGCGAGCTCTGGGCTCTGATTCCAACCGGTGTGAAAGCACCATATCTCAGACCCTCACTTAACTCGCCACAAACAATGTGCTATTATAGAGTTTGCTCTGTATGGGTTATATTGCTACAGTGCTGGCAGATTACAAAGTGCTCTGTCTCATTACTGTCCATATAAGCCCGTAGGCCTCGCCAGGACAAAGGAGTGATTGAGTGATAAGGGGAAAGAGATGGGCCATAGCTGCCCATGAGAGCCCTCACCTTGGCTGCTACAGCCTTGATGAGGGCAGAGGTGATGTCATCATGGCTAGAGACACAGGGGTCGACCCCTCTGATAGGTGGGCATGCTGGGACAAAAGAGAGCAGCTGGGACACAAAGGCCCCATTTAATGAGAGTGAGACATGAGGCCAGAGCGGTCTCCGTGGGTGGCACATAGTGTCATAGCTGCTGAAAAGACCGGTGAGCAATTAATCATCTGATTCAAGAACTGGGCAAAGGGCTTATTATGTAAGGTCACTTGAGACAGCATCATTGAGGCAAAGGGAGTGTTTCTGGGTTACACTTCTATTTGATCGCGCACGATCCCCCAAATTTTCCTTGATCCCATAATATTGGATCCAGGGATGCTATATTTATCATGATGGTCAGGTCCAGCAATTGTGCGACACACTTACCCCTCATTAGAGATGAAGGGTCCTTTGTGGCAGCCTGACAATCATTAAAACTTCTCCCCTGGCTTGGCTTGTTTACTCTCTGGTAATTACCAGGTGATTGTGTAGGCTGTGACCCACATTCAGAGTCAGGTCAGCCAAGACATGGGGGATAATTGACAATATTCAGAGAAGTGCACGTAGAGAAAGAGTGTTAGAGTGGATAGTCATTTTGTTCCTGCCTCATTAGACTGTGTTAGAAGACAAGCTGGCTCACAGTATTCTTGCAGTGGAACAATACCTCTTTCCACTGTAAGACCAAAATGTGGGCTCTGGTATATAGATGTGTTTGAGAGGGCATATGGCAGCCTCATTTATCCATTTATGCATTCATTTATTCCCTTGCTGGTAATATGGAAAATAAACGAATAAACTGACTGTGTAATGTATATGTCTTCGAGGTGAGCTCATGCCGACTGAATATAGCTTTTGAAGCATTTTGTGTGTTTCTTCAGCTCCACCCGTTTCACCTGTCCAAGTGAGTACACCACTTCTCCTGGCAGCCATCCTACCATGACAAAAACAAATGTCTGACTGGCTTACTCAAACAGGCACACACATACACAGACAAACACACAACTCTGCTCTATCTTGAATCTATATTGCAGTAATCCAGCTGCAATTTCATGTTGTCATCCCAGAAATTAGCTCCCCTGCAGTTCATTGGCTAAAGCTTGACTATATGAATATGGTTTTGCATTAATCCTGAAAATCTCCTTACGGTACTTAATGTGTTTATTATGCAATTATCTCCACAAAGCAACTTTGGGCTAAAAACATCCAATAAAAGCTAATGTTAAGCCAACCTGTGAAAAACTAATAGGTTGCATGCCTTCACCATTGCAGAGGTTGGCAAACTAAATTGAATTTGGCTGTGCTCTCAAATTACTGTCGCACACAGCCCAGTGAGTTATAGGTTACTCAGCATCCACACAAAAAGGTAGACCTCATGAGTAAAGCTGGGAGCATACGCAACTCTTAAAATCGACAAAGCAAGAAGTAATCAACTGAGCTTGATTGAGACTATTATAACATGAGACTCAAAGATATGAATGAAAAAAAAACACCACCACATGGCACTGTTGACCAGTTGCAGGTTTGGATGGTTTGGATGATGCACAAACTGCAATTGGGATGCAGCGTAAAACTTATTTTGGGTGAAGTCATGTAGATCTGCCAGTGCACATACACCATGTTTGATTATATGTGGAGTGCAACTAGCTGCTAATACAATACTAGCCTTCCTGCANACCAGTGCACATACACCATGTTTGATTATATTTGGAGTGCAACTAGCTGCTAATACAATACTAGCCTTCCTGCAAAAAAAAAAAAAAATCAAGTAGAGCTTTTGTAAATTATATGAAAAAAAAAAGTTTTCAAAAGAGCATCTTTACTAATGCTTAGAGGCTGTTCACAAATTGAATGTTTGATGGACTATTTCACCTCAGAATAAAGCAAGAAATTAAGTTAAACTTGTGTTAACCACCAACACTGTGTTAAGCTCTGACCCAAATTCGAACCATTCAAACTGCGAACCAGCTGCTAAAAATAAAAAAAAAGATTGCTCACTGCTGTGTTTTAGCATCAAACCCTCAAAGTAACAATATTTAATTTCCATTTCATCAACTTGTCAGCTTTGTTTCATGAGTTTGTCACGGGTACATAAACTGTCACATTCTTAAGCTGAAATAGCTAGCCTTCTATTTTTGTCTGTGTCTGTCTGTCAGTGCCCCTCAGACATATCTTGGACCCTCTATAGGTGATGTGTTGGTGAGCATTAATAATCCTGTTCATTAGAAACGTGTTATTTGACATGGCTTGATTGAAGAGCATTATTTCTATACTGTGGCCTCTGTTTACAGAAAATTGTACTGGTCTGTGATAAAGGTAATATAAGGATTTTTACTACAGACTACCTGTCTGTAAAGATTAAGGTATTTCATTGTACTGCTGAGAAGCAATCTAGGCATTTAACATTTTTTTGTTCTAAAAAAATTGTCAGGGAAGGAACTATCTTCTGATAGTGCTATAAATAAAGCACGATATATTTAGAATAGTTGAGGTTAATTAGCCAGCTCATGAATTAGTGGTTGGGTCCAGATCAAACCAACATGTCACAGATGCTTGTGAACCTCAGTACCATGAGGTTACAATTGTAGGATGTTTTGGGATATTTGTTGTTTACGATGTGTGCTCTAGAGTTAGGGGTAATTGATTGCTGTGATGGTGTGTGTTGGAACATGTTGTATTTTTCCGTAAGGCCAGCGGCTGAGAGGGGGCTGGGCCACTGCAGCAGATGAAAAGCCTTCTAGGACCGTCCAACCTTCCCAGGAATTCCCAGAATTCCAGTTCCTAATTATGATATCCGCGGAGCAGAGGCCCAACAACCCGACCCCTACCCCCCTCTACCCCAACAGCCATTACAAATACACACTGGCGTGAACACACGCACACACGTTCAAACACATGCATACATTTCACAATTGCTCCTCATACCAGCATCATCATACAGTACAGCAGAGATGGAGGGTGATGGGTAAACAGAGGGAAAAAAGGATGGGAAGCCTTGGAACAAAGAGGAAGATGGCAGGGCAGAGAAGGAGGAAGAGGTCTCTGTATGCAAGAGAGTGACCTTAAGTTCAGTCATTCTGTTTGCCTATCTGTCTCTGCAGGCATTTCTTAGGTATGCCAAGGACACCCCTACTTAGTCCAGTGTTTGTAAGTCTGTGGAGTCAACCAACAGTTCTTCTTATAGGTAAGGGAAAGCCCAATCTCCACATATAGAGATTTAATAGTTTGTAGACATTGGCGTTTTGGCGAGCTAGTACCAAACATAATTATATCAAATGTTTCAACATTCATTACCAACTTATCCTGGTTTCCCCCACAATTAAAATGATTAGTTAAAATAATTATTGTGAAATTATGCTTGTTTTCAGGGCTTACATATATGTTCTGTCTCAGTCATCATTACATAACCCAATATAAAAACATAAACAATGTACCAGACATCTGAATTCAACACTTGTCTTTCTGTAGTATATGTGTGTCAATAAATAAATGTGTCATTGTCGAGAATGTTGCTGGCTTCTAACATTTGTGTCTCTTTCTGACAGAACCTGCCGATATGATAACAATTATCATGCCAAAGAGTCAGCCTGGTGTTGAAAGGTATACTTGGTAGGTGTTCTCAGCATTTAAGTAATCGTCTCCCATCCTGATGAAAATGACTATGGGACATGTATATGAGTGTATATGTGTGTGTGCACACACATGACACATAAGGGTCTGTCTCAATCTGCCAGATTATCACAGGGTCCTGCTTTGCTGATGACATCACCCATTATGATTGCATAATGAACAATAATGAACATAAAACCCTTGATTTAATTCTAGGCATAACTATACTACTGCAGTATGGGACAGAGTAGTTTTACATTATTCATTAAATTAGATAAAGTACTGCAACAAATTCCACATACAAACACAATTTCAGTATAACAAAAATGCTACAGAACTGTAAACAGTATTTTCCCTACTTTGATAAACCTCAGTTATCTCTCCTGCATTCAAATCTCCAACTGTTTTTTTCTTTTCTTTTTTTTTAAAATCTCATATCAATTGTTGCTTAATACAATATCCTAATTAAGAAAATTATACGTCTGTCATCATCATGGAGTGCACTATATGCATATAGTCTTACAAGGAAAACATCCCACCCACAACAATTACTATCAAAATAGTCAAATATCCACTTTTTCCAACATGCAGAACAAAAGAATGCAAGCCATTTAATCCTAACCCATTTCTTCTGGTCTTTGCTGGTTAGCTAATGTGACGTACATTAGCTAACAAACAAAGACTTTATCACTACTCTGCTCAAGTAAATCACAAGATAATCTGATATCTACACCTATATCAGAGTTAACCAGGTATATTTTATTCAGAAAGTAGCATTAGTATTCATTAAGATTAATGTTTCTCACTCCCTCTTAGCTGGTTTTCATCTCAAATAACTCAGGGAAACATTGACTCTTTACCTGCTAAATACTTCACTGTGTTCACCAGCTAGTCATTAACTTTGTCTCTTTCTGGTGGTAAGTAAGAAGCATACACTTTGGTTTTTTGGAGCTGTTGTAAGTAGCTGCAAACTACAGCTTAAAAATGGGCCACATACACCAATATCT
The DNA here is from genome assembly GCA_024605115.1 of Rastrelliger brachysoma. NCBI lineage: Eukaryota > Metazoa > Chordata > Actinopteri > Scombriformes > Scombridae > Rastrelliger > Rastrelliger brachysoma. The sequence continues at coordinate 19,262 of JANJYP010063174.1, forward strand.
TCTTAAGAATTTTCATAATTTTCTTTTTAAGAAAATTTCAAAGAACAATCTATGCTGGATACACAACATGTTCTTAAGTAGCAAAAAAGTTCGCACCTGTGTTCTTAATTATGGTGAATCCCATGTCTTCTTCTTTTTTTTTTTTTAAAGATTTTTTTGGCACAGACACCTTCATTGTAAAGTTGGTAGACAGGAAATGGGACACGCGGAGAAAGGACGCCTCGGTCGGGATTTGAACCGGGGGTCTTCCGCCCAAGAGCACTGCTCCACATGGCATACGCTCCAACCACCGAGCGAGCCAATCCCATGTCTTCTTAACTGAAAACACATGCCAGTTGTTTAAAAAAAAACAACTTTATTAACGTTGAGATAGAAGTAGCCT
>JANJYP010063251.1:0-29166 GCA_024605115.1 Rastrelliger brachysoma
GTCCCTGACAAGAGAATTTACTGTACTCAAAAGAAAAACAGCTTCAGATAATCTACCACATTTTTCAACACAGCATACACTGCCTTATTCCAATACTCCACACAATTAATTAATCCAGTCGCAGCCTGCCAGTCAACTCTTAGCCCACCAAACAAGAGAAATTAACTGTTTTCTGTAGGAAGGCACACAGCCAAAGTACAGATGCACACTAGATAAATTATATGAGCAATATTACATCATATGAAATACTTTCCACAAGTCTGACTTAGGCTATTCACTACTTTGTAAATTATTAGCTCTCATAATGGTATTACCAAAGAGACTGTGACGATAACGCTGCACGGCTTCAGGTCACAGAAAAAAATACAAGAAATAGCTAAACTTGTATTAAAAAAAAAAAAGGAGGGAGGGGGACATAAGCGGATTTGAGGGAAAGTGTTCACTTATGCAAAATAAAACAGGTTATCAGGTCTATTTGGTGATTCCCTGGCACCCTTAATAAATCAGCTTAGGGTGCGGCCTAATGGCTTCATTCGCCCCACAAATCTCTGCACTGCAATAACATGCGCCAGCGAGCACAGATTAATTTAATAACTCTTTAATATTCTCCATGAAAAAGAACAGGAGACCAGCGAGTCCAGAGCATATGGGGTGGGTGGCGAAGGGGGCTATCTGTGGAATAGGATATTGCTGCAGCAACAGATTGAATATTACGTAATGATGTAATTTATATTCCATTCGAAGTGCTAGCTTCCCAGACTGGGGACTCAAACAGAGCTGGGGATTTGTCTGTGATAGAGAGTAATGGGGAGAGAAAAAAGTTTGAGGGTACAAACGGTATGAATAAGGACAAAGGTGAGTGGAGAGTTACTGTGCAAGGACTGTCTGTCTCACTATATCTGAACGTGTCCGACTGGAGATGTGAAAGCCAACCTCAAAGTGTCAAGGGCATACACACGTTTTATGACTGCCAACCTACTTCTATAAAAATTTTACTTCAACATACAAAACAGGCATATAAATTACACTTGTTGCGCCTGGTAGTTCACTATAGTTCACTATACTGAATTTCTGGTGATACTTTCTTAGCTTAGTTAGCTCGTTGTCTCCCATCAAACAAGACTTCCTGCCTAACTATGTAATGCTGCTAATCACTGAAAAATCACATAAATCCACATTTGGTTATTTAAAAATGTCATATCAAATAAACAACTAGGCTAAGTGTCCATTTACAGTAGTGGTTTGCCACGTTTTTTGGCTGTGACCCCATTATACAACCCCAACACCTGCTAAAGATCAAATTTTATTTAACTGTTTATAATATATTTAATCTATTTATAGCGCTTTGTTATAGGATGCATGTTTATAAGTTGTGAGCAGTTTAATTGGAAAAAATATTTTTGATTATTTCAATCAATTATTTGAATTATTTTTATGGTTCTAAAAGAGGAAAAAATACATTATTTCATGAGGAAAAAAATATTAAAGAAAAAATGTATAAATAAAACAAATTAAATTAATCTGATGGAGTTACTCAAAAATCCACTGTTCTCTCTTTCATGGTGAACTGGTGTTACGATATAATTTTTTACAGTACAGCAACAATCATACTGATAACTGTTTGTGAATCAACGTCACAAACTGTTGCAAGCAGCCAAAAAGAAAAATTATGTCTGTTTACCATTTTGTGCTAAGGATGACAAATATCTTGTAATCAGAAAAACAAGACTTATCAAGATGACACATCTGCATTGGAAACAAGTGTAGAACAAATCAGATGGCAAAGCGGTGCGAGGGGTGGGGGAGAAAGCTTGCAGAGAATAAACAGAGCTTGCAGACGTTGTAATGAGAATTTGCTCCATTTGGCAGTAGCCTGCAGCAAAGGTCTCCCATCTGTTTCCTATTGGAGAGACAGTCATCAGTTTGGTGGGGTAAGGATGATCAGGGACAAATCGGCGGATCGCAGTGACATCTTGTGGCAGCAGGTGATATTACAGGTGGAGAGGGAGTGAATGGATGCACGTGGAGCCTTTCATTTATGTTTTAAGGTATCAATCAGTGATATAGGGAAACAAGTTAGAAATTCAACTCATTTTCATCTTTTGTGGTTATGAGTGTCCTATTTAAATTTAAGCTTCTCTCTCTCTCTCTGTCATGTTGATTAAGGGGAAAAGAAAGCCAGTTCAGGTTTTGCAACATGAGATCTTGGCACATAAGTACAAGCTCTGAAAGAATGAGACCTAAACTTTTCCTTGTTTCTCTAGAAAACACACCATTATGAGATTAAAAGGTGTTGACAACATATCCAAACTTTACTGGAGGAGTTTTGCCCTTCTCACAACCTCTCCTTGCTCTCTATCTTATTTGCTCATATCTTCTCATGGTCACACCTTCTCGTCTTCAGGCGGAACGTGAGAGACGGCACGCTCTCGTAACAAGCTGCCTCGGCTGTCTTTAAACATCACCCAACATGACCTTCAAGCTCACTTTGAGCTAAAAACTCATTCAAAAAGCCAAAAAGAAAAAAACACAACTCAGAACAATAAAGGAAGCATATCTGAAAATGTTTGCAATACCATGAATGTAAACTTGTGGATGTACATTAATCCAAAATAAACAGGGATCTCATTAAAACTCTGCCACGCCATGCTTTAGCTGACACACTCACACACAAACACACATACGCAACATCAAATACTGACACCACCTTATTTTGGCTTTAGTTTGTAATATTTTAATGAGTCCATGGTCTCTTAAGAAAGAATAGTCTCAGCTTTGTCCTTGTGTTCGCCTCCTCTAAAGAACATGGGAGTTGGCTGACAGTGACAAAAGATTTGTTTGCGTTATCAAGTGACGGTCGTTTGTGCAGGAAGATTAAACACGAAGGTCAATGTTGAACCTGTAAAAGCACTTGACAAAGAATGGCATTACAGTTGTTATTAATGTGTGTGTTTAAACTAGGTACACACACTCACGTTGTGGATGTGTATGTGTGTGTATGCAGGAGTGTGTGTATTAAGGGGGTGTGAGAAGCTTTTAGCAAGATCAACGGGCAAAGAGGGTAAACAAGCTCAACAGTGGCTATCACCTGTGGAGGATGTTATAGCTTTACCCAAGCACACAAGCCCTGTCTTTAACTTTCAAACTGTGAAAGCAAGATATTAGAGGATTTTCACAGGCCTCATAAAACCTTATCTCAGCTACTGTCACAAACACACACACGCACATAATATTCTCAGCCACAAGCTGCACAACATACACATCGAATCCGATATAAAACCTGCATGTTGGTCAAATATAGCAGTAAAACAACCTCTGCAAACATAGAATAAAAGGGGGCATGTTTAACGTCCCAACAGACACTGGGGATTCAGTCTATTTTTGTGACAAATATATTAAGTATACACAACTGTGCAAACAGATTTTTCTTGCCCCTTGAGTTAGAATGTAATTACTTTTTAAAAACATATTTTATAACTTTGTATTTGGATTCTGAACGATTTCATTTCTTGTTGCTTTGCTTTAATTTTCTGTGTGAAACACTTTCTAAACAACTGTTTTGAAAGGTGCCATAAAAAATAAAGTTAGTAGGCTATCAATATTATTACTATTACTAAATCAATCCCCTGAACCCTACATTGATACTTTCAGGTTCACACTTTCTACAATTTGATCCCTGTCATCTAATTACATTTACATTATTTTACTGATCTACAAAAGCAACTATGTTTTGCATTAAATATTTAATCAGCATAATAATGAAACATTTTTAATGAATGTATCTGCAAAGTCATAACATGCTCACAGACAAGATTTCATTTGTTTTCCATACAATATTCACTTGTGGTAACTAAAGCATGATTTAATTTCTATGTCATGCACTTGGTATGTCCGTCATTCCCACTGATTACTACTTCAGTGCAGCACAACATTATAGCACTTCTTACTAGTAAACGCAATCTAGGCAGCAATTATGTTCCTTCCAAAACATGTTAGGCAAAACCATTTAACTGTCTATAAATATAATTTAAAGCAGAGTTGCATTTTGCTGTCATTCCCTCAAAACTACTCCTTTTTTTTGCCACAAAGAATTTATTTAACTCCGTCTCTGTCGAGTGCACCAGTATTTGCAGTTGTTTCACATTTGTTCTACAATCACAAACACGATAAAACTAAGTTGACATATGCTCAACGCAGCAATGTCTAAGGCAATAGGCTTGGACACTGAGGTGCCACCTGCAAAATTAAATGGGAAACAAGGGAGCCCTGTGCAGATTCAAACTGCCATTGTTTACTCTGAACGCACATACACGAACACACACACACACACACACACACACACACACACACACACACACACACACACACACACACACACACACACACACAGCCACACGGCTGTACAAACACTGTCTGTTGACTCGGGAGGAGAAACAGGAGGTAGGTGGAAAAGGGCTGTCATATATTTTCTAAGACAATGGTGGCAAAGAGTGTAAACAGGGTTAAATTTGGATAAAACCCAAATTATAATTCCAGGTAAAAAAAAAAAAAAGGTCTTTGTTAATCCACACACTCTCAACAGTAATTGATACCAATGTCTACATACACTGATAGACATCTACAAATGGTCATATCTACACTACTGTATAAAGCCAGCGATAAAAGAAAAATGTGCTGGTCTGATTAACACTTCAGTGTAAAAACAACTGAGCACCTATCAGCTGCCGCTACCTAATGTAACCTCACCTTTATGTTGACATGAAACAAATTTTCAGCACAATACCGACTGATAGACGAACCTGGCCTTTCACTCACTAAGAGCACATTCAGATCAAAAACAACTTAACACATTAAACAACGTAAGAGGATCTGTTGTGGTGTTAGCACGGTGCCACAGGCGCTGCTAGGTAAATTAAATAAGATCACATTTATGTATATGTTAGCAACAATTGCAAACAGCCGAAAAAACATTTCCAAGGAATATGCTTTAGCGTGAATTGTGATTGGCTGCTGCGGTGCATCAGTAGATATCGCAGCATTGTGTTAGAGCAGGAGGAGGTGAGCCTAGTTCAAGCTCCAAGCATTTGAATCATGTTTGGTTGAACGGCTGTTGTTGAACTGAACACACCCTAATAGTATGAGCTAATCAAGCATGAATACCAATGAAACAAAGTGTCAATTCAAATCAGCAGCACCACCAGGAAAACAAAGAGATGTGTGTTCCTTGTCTGGGAGCTGTGTAATATCTGGTGCAACGTGTAAAACACTAATCTGTTCTTGAGCAAGGCCAACGGTGTAATTTAAACGCATGCTTAGCCACCTGGTGTAAAGAGAGTTTGCCTTCTTTATGATTTATGGCCTTGGTTTCATTTATCTTTGTAGTATATCATAACTTTAGTGAACTCCCACATGATGCAGTGCAATAAACAGTTTATGTTTCAAAGTTTTTTTTTGAGGTGGAGCAATCTTGCAGAGCGCTATCCTACTATTTAAAAAAAAAATCTGACCTTTTTTGCTGCTATAGATATAAGCGAATAAATTATATTACTTAATTTATACTACTTAACTAGGCTGTATACACCCACTGTCCTATTTATTTATGAAGCTTATACATTTTCAGGAAGGTGATAATTCTGCTTTATGTTTAATATAGAGGTCATAACAGCTGATGGTGGTGCATTACATTGAATAGTGTTGCCAATATTTTATCCACTGATCCACATTAACATACATGAGAGGGGCAAAATATTAGGAACACCAGTCAACGTGATTCACCCCAACACATCACCATCACCCACTATGACCACAATAATAAGCATAAAGTAAAACTATCACATATTATGTATTGAGGAAGCTGGTTGACTGTATTTTAGAATAGGTGTTTTGAATTAGACATTAAACCAGTGTTAACAATAAACCCCTCTTTTCTGTAGGCTGTCCTCACCTGATCTGCAGACTTCAGTGGGATAACATTATCAAACATTGGGTGTGGAGGAGGAGAAGGGGTGGGGAGGGCAGTAGTTGCAGGTTGCTTCCAAGGTCCATTGGCTTCAAAACATACTTTGAAAAGTCTGAAAGTAACAAGATTATCGCACATAAATTTATAAAATATTATGTCCTCCCTGCCACAGCTGCAAATGTAACCTTGGCTGAGGTCTACATGCCCCAACATGCACTTCAGAAGACCTCCACAATAACTTAGTGACATTTAATGCCTAAGATCTACCAGTCGATCGCGATCGACGGGTTGGTGACCACTGCTTTAGGGGCTCCGTAGATACAAGCATGCTGCCTTCTCCGTGGACAGAGGGACAGACCATGGGACAGACGCAACAATTTGGCGCTCTCCTGTAGCGTGATTACGTCACATCCTTACGTACCGCAAATCACACATAATACATGGAGTAAGAGTGCCATCTAATTACAAAACGTAGCACTATACTTATTACTTATTTACTTACTATACTATATCTTTACTACTATATATAGCTTATACTGTCGTAGACGGGCTCTGGTTAGATCCCATGGACCGGAAGTAGGTGGGCGTGACTTAGGCTCCCTATGAGACCGAGGCAGCGTGGTCGTGTTAGCTACATATGGACAACGCAACAATGGACTTGCATGTGGCTGGGGAGGATGAAAGTGCCGACTCGGAGGTTTTATGTTTGATGAGAGTCGGAAAAAACAAAGACTGGCTCCTCCTGCCCGAAAACACAGAGATCACCATCGGACATGGTGCAGATGTAACCTACCAGCTGTTTTCAACAACTTGTCCCTTGATGATCTCCAGACTGCACTGTATTTTAAAGCAAAGTGAAGATGGCCAGTGGACAGTGACAGACAAGAAGAGTCTCAGTGGTGTGTGTGTCAATGGAAACCGCATAACACCTGAAGAAGCCCATCCACTGAAGCTTGGAGACACCATACAATTTGGGGTACCTGTGATTGAAACCAAAGTAGAGTTTGACTACTTGCTGGTAAAACGGCCCCTCAGATACATTAACCATCGCCTAGCAAAGATACTCAGAGAGGATGCCAAAGCGTCACAAATAGCCAAGAGGAAGTTGACCGTGGAAGAAGTCAAGCCATCTACCTCAAAATCCAAGCTGTACCGCTGCTCATCTGCAGACAAGTCTTCTGATCCAGTCAAGCACCACCAGCGGTTCAGTCGCACCACAGAGGAAACTGGTCCTAGTAAACAAATCCAAGAAGTAGACCGATCCTCTGATGGCTCCGACATTCTCTCTGATCTGGACAACTTGTGCAGCCAGAATATACTGATGCTGAGAAAGCAGGTGGATGACATCCAGAGACAGGTAGCATGTCTGGAAGGGGGGCCCCGAAGGACTGACCCAGTCAGAGAGGAACAGGTGAAGGAACTGCAGGGGCAGCTGGAGACGCTCAGAGCCAAGATACACAGCATAGAGACGTTAGAGAAATCTTTCAGTGAAGCTAGGAGCAAGCTGGAGGAACAGAAAGCACAGTACCAACAGGAGCTTTTGAAAAAGCAGTTGGAAGAGGCTCTTTCTCGACAAATATTAGAGATTCTCTTGGCCAAAAACAAAGAGCTGGAAGTGACAAAGGAGGACATAGAGAAAGCAAGAGCTCAAAAAGAGGAAGTTGTAACACAAATGACTAAAGTTCTGGAGAATGAGCTTCAGTGCATCATCTGCTCAGAGCNGATAGAGAAAGCAAGAGCTCAAAAAGAGGAAGTTGTAACACAAATGACTAAAGTTCTGAAGAATGAGCTTCAGTGCATCATCTGCTCAGAGCTCTTCATTGAGGCAGTCATCCTGAGCTGCGCTCACAGTTTCTGCAGTCAATGCATCAAGCAGTGGCGCAAAACGAAAGACGAGTGTCCTATCTGCAGACAGGCCATCCGGTTTCAGACTCACTGCCTGGCACTGGACAACTGCATCGACCGCATGGTGGAGAACCTGAGCGCGGATATGAAGGCAAGGCGTCAGGAACTTATCTCTGAGAGGAAAGCAGCTGAGCCTGCATAGGTGATTGTGATCCACGACGACGACAGCAGCAGCAATGACAGTGAAGGCAGCATGGTGTTCATATATAGCAGCTTCAGTAGCATTCACTTGGACTCCAGTTCTTACTACAGTGGTTATGGTTACTCTGATGAAAGTGTGGACTTGTTAGTGTTTGCATTTCCCTGGAATGTTCCTATGGTATCATTGAATTAGCATTTCTACATTATGTTGAGAAACATTGAGGATATTAAAACAAAACTTTGAAACTGGCATTTACATCAACGTCTATGTGTGTATGTGAACACAAGTCAACAAAACCCACTAAGCGTTGTGTATCTAAATCATATTTGTGTCACACAGGAAATAAAAAAACATCAAACACAACATTTTTTTAATCTCTCACTTTCACACTCAGAGGTACACAAAAAGGTGACTGATCTAATACAATGTTCCAAAGCAAACACAAGGCCCACAACAGATAAGAGGCGCCATGTTTAAGCAGCCATTAGTGAGTGTTTGAGTTAAAGAAGCCTTTTAGTAAAGCAGAGCTGTCATGTACTATTTGCCCGTACACTGCGTAAAGGTTGGCTAGTTAAACAGGCAAAGAAGGAAGGGTCAATATTTTCACAGACAAGCCTGGAGACAAGGGTTAAAATTGGATGACTTCCCACATTCTTACTAGTTTCAACCAGTGCTCAGACTGGGAGGCTACATGACAGGACAGACAAATCACTCAAATCAGCCTCATCAACATTTTTCTTTAAACTGCAGGATATTAATANTATCCTGTGGACACCACAAATCACTCAAACCAGCCTCATCAACATTTTTCTTTAAACTGCAGGATATTAATATAGGCTGTTGTTAGCCAAGGGTTAACAGACCAATGTATTTAACACACTTTTGGTCCCTGAATTTGCAGGTTGGCCATTTTGAGCTTTTAGTGAAATGTCTTGACAGCTACTGGAGGGACTCTCATTGTGTTCGTGTTTCCCATAGCTTTGATGAACATTGATAACATTTGCTAATAAACACTAAACAAAAGTAAAGCTGAGGCTGATGGGAATGCCATTAGCATTAGAAGTATTAAGTCACAAACCAAACAATTGGACATATTTAAATGACGCATGATAAACACATTACAATAAGACGGTGAACATATTTGCTAAACATCACCAAGTTTGCATGTTGACATAAGCACCACTGTGCAGCCTTACAGACCCACTGAAGCCTCGTAATCCTTATTTGATTATATTTGTTTTAAACACATTTGCTTACATAACTCAAGCAAAAATATCACTATGTAGTCAAATAATGTCACCTTATAATATGTTCTTATATAAAAAAGTGGCCTTTGGGTGACCTATAAATATCTAAAGACAGGTGCATATAGGAAAAAAAGTATTCAATACAAACACCCCAGGCATTAATAATATGAAGTCTGTCATTTTAAACCATAAACTTGAAAACAAAAAAAAGTTGTCCAAGTGAGCAGTCAGTATGTATGCCTTCATGGTCAGTAGCCTCTAAATAGAGAAGAATTAACAGCTCATATTTGATCAGTCAGTTCGTTACCAAATAGCCTTCCATAACCAAGTGCACATTGCCCATTACCACGCATCATTTTCAGCTTCATTTGCTGTGAAGTGAAAATGCTGCAATTTCTGTCTTGGAGACATTAATGACAGCTCATCATCCAGGCAGAGAAGTAGTTCAGCGAATCAGTGACCTCAACATCCTTGCTGCTAGACATTGACTGTGAAATGATATCAGTGATGCAGCAGGGCATGCTGGGAGGTACGAGCTGTCTACAGTCAGTAGCAGAGTCTAGTGTGATATATATTTTTAAATGAGTGATTTTACTTCTAATTAGTGTCAATATTTCATCATTTCAGATTTGGAAAGTAACTTGGAGAAACCAAAGTGAGTTAAAGATCAAAAAGTGTTTTATGTATACCAATAATAACAATAAATATCACAACAGATTCAGCCTGAGGAAGATGCAAACCCAACCAGAGGCACTGAATGGGCTACAGTCAGGCATATGTGCTTTCTAAAGGTATTTAGTTCCACCTGCTGTTCACATTGTAAACTACAGGCTTACTCCCACAGCCGCTGATTACGTGCATAGCAATCACAGCCTAATCAGACAAGTTTTACTCCTGTTTATACACTTCCTATTACACAATAACAAACACTAAACGCTTCAGAGAGGCTGATGAATTAGCTGCATAAAGTAAGGTTTCTGCTTAGCAACTGGTCAGTAACAATAAATATTTAGTTCACCCTATCATGTCTGACAGAAAGGTCAGATAGAAGTTTGTAAAACATGTATCAATCTTGTGTGTATTCAGAGTAAACGGGTATAAATTAACCTTTAAGACTGAATAATTAACAAAGCAAGAAAGAAACACTATTACCCAAGATGACTTTTCTGTTTAACATTTAAAATTTGGACTAAATAAATTGTGCTAGATGTTGTCTAGCAACATGAAAATCTGCCATCCAGAATTTGTCCAAAGCATGGGAAACATGTTGGTGGAATTTTATATAATCTGAACACAAACAGTGGGATTTTAGATGTAGTGATGTTTTCTTTGACATTTGCCACCTGTCGAAAGATCAACAGCATTATCGGTACATAAAACATCGACAAACTGTGTGCTTAACCTTAAAGTGAGCCTCTGACTTTGGGCTGAGTAAGTAGCGGTGGCTTTGACAAAAAAAAAAAAAAAAAAAAAAAGGAAATGTGTGCTTGACCCTGTAGCCAGTGAATTACATATTAAACCATTTTGCAGCTTGTTATCAGTGGGTCGAAGTGAGTTAATGACATTAATGTACTATGACTGCATATTTTTTTATCTATCACTCCATGTACCCTCTTTCTTTATCCAGCTGTTCAAAGTAAAACTATCACAAAGATCTCTATAAAATTATGTTTTTTTTTGTTCATTTAACCCAAATACTGAATCTATAGTGTTTCAAAGTTTAACATGGTAAAAGGTTTGTCTTTTGCATATCCTAATATTTTTAAATCTCCCAAAGTTTGATTATATAATCGCTTGTGTGTTTAGTGGTAGATAAAACCATCATGTGAATCAATCATCAATCAATCATCATGTGAAGATTTTGTGTTCATAATAAAATTTAATGCCACCAGGTGAGGTACCAAAAGTACCAAGAGTAGTGTGCTACACATCTGAGGAGTTGTTTTACAAACCGATGTTAAAAAGCTTCATAAAACATAAAACTTATTTGCAGACAGAAAAAGAAAGAAAATGAAAAAAGCAAACAAATAGCACTATACATTAAAAGACAAAATCATTTTCAAAAGCTCTAATGTTCTGATCTTTGGGTGGTTAAAAAATTTAAGTAAAAAAATATTGTTTTCATTACGAAAATGTTATATTTGGGCCTTTTCATGAGCCCTTGAGGGATTATCATTGTATTTAAAATGGATAAAAAGCATAGTGAAATATTCTATATTTTAAAAATCAATAAATTACAACAGCACCAGTGATTTGTTCTAAGACCATATATACAAAAAAGCTTGGGCTCTCAAAAAGATGCATAGTGCACACGGTGTTCCCTTCACTGTTCCAGTAGACAACAGGAAAAATCCTGCTTGTTTTCAGTCAGGAAATAGGGTCCTTCAAACGTACAGCAACTTAGAGCTTTCTGCGTCTGAAAGAAAGAAAACAAAGAGTATAAAAACATTAGTGGGCATATGACAGCACATCACATAGTGATACTGAGCATGAAAACATAAACAACAACAACAACACACATTTACTTACTTTTGATACACAGTTGTGCTCGTGCTCATCACCGGAGCCTATTGGGAGAAAAAGTGTTACTAGTTTTCTTTTTAAAAAAAATCATTGGCTAAAGACTATAATTACAGACACCTAAAGATGTGACAGCTAGGCATGGGCCAGTATGAGATTCTGACGGTATGATAGCCTTAGGAAAAAAGGGTTTCACGAAATTATGATTAGAGCTCTAAAATGTCTTATTTTGAAATGTCTGCATTAAAATTTTTTTTAAAAAAGTAAAAACTGTCTTCTGTTGTTAAACAATATAGAATATGATGGAACAGTAATATAAAAAATAAATAAAAAAATAAATGCAGTCCTTTAACTTAGGCTAAACCTGCAATTCAAGTCACGACATAAATAAATTATTTTTAATGGAAAAAAACAAAAAACAAAATGCAAATAAATGCAATCAGTGAACCTGTGGCTCAAGATCAGAACATAAATAATTAAAAAAAAAAAAGTAAAAACACTACTAAGATAAAAATAAATAAATGCATGAATATCCTACACACGAGATAGATGAGATAGATAAACTATCGGTACCAGGGGTGGCGGGGTGGACGGTTTGGGGGTGGGTGATAAACTTTTTTTTCAACGTGAGAAATCGGAGGTGTGGCGTAACAGCATGTGAAGACAGTCAAATGCATGTTTCACTCTTAATACGTGAGGTGATGGCCCTGCAGCCGACTTGGTTATTTTAGACAGGGGGAAAGTTTGTGGGGCTCGTCTCCTTCAGCTATCACACAGCCTGCAGAGCTGCTGCTGCAACTGGAGGTGTGAGAGGGGTGCTTTATGCTGCAGCTGCACACCACCAGAGAGACCTCTGCTGTCTCTCGGATGAGATGTCGCATGAAAAAAAAAAAAATCTGCTCATACCATAGGAACGGGATTTTAGTGGTTTTGAAACCATGACTTTTTCATACCGTGGTATACCTTGTTGGTAATCAGGCCATGCCTAATGACATCATAGGCATAATTCAATAGTAATTCATTTTTTTAGTTAAGCAATTGAGAGCTTACCCTGTTTTCTATGTCCTCAATCTGAGTGGGTCCTTCTGCAGACCCTAAACTCATCTTGCAACTGTAACAAAAAAAACAAACAAAAAAAAAAAACCAGTCAGTTTTCTGGACAAACTATTACAAACACCTGTGAAAAATTAATCACCAACCTTGAACAACCCTTTTTATTTCACAAACTAAATTCACATTTTATTTTTTTTTGTTTTTGTTTTTACAAATTAATGGACTGTTATTATATCACAGTCACCACTTTAGTTTCTAGATTTAATTTTGACCCATTTACAAATCCCAATGCAACACAGCTGACAGATAATTATTTTAAAATGTAAACTGCAAGTTCTTGCTGCCAGGGCCAAAAACGTCCTTAATAAAAATAAGAAAAATAATACATTTTTCTTGACATGGTCGAACCTGAAATTATTACATTGTTTCAGCCAGAATATACATAAATGATGCTGTCAAGTTTTTAAAGAGGTGGCTGAACATACTGTACATTACCTGTACTACGGTAAACTAAACTTTTTTTTTCTGTAACAAGTTTGTGTATAAACACATACAGAGTAGTACTGGCAATACATCCCAGCGTATTTGGGTAAATACAGTACCTTGGGCAGTCTTGCGTTAATGTCTCAATGTCAGTAAACTGCACAGCTTGTCCTCCACCTCTGGTTTTTAAGACATTGCCCTGAAGAAGTAAAAAAAAGCACAAACAAACTCACATGGGTTCAAAGAAGAATCCAGGAAGAAAGGCATTGCAAAAAATGGGTATTAGTATCCCATTAATGTCAGAAACGAGTCCCAGTGTCAAATCAAACAGAATGTTATCAAGTCCTAGTCAAATTCATGCAACAAATAAAATAATCAGGGGTGTCAAATTATGTCGCTTTACTTTAATCAACTTATCCCAGTGCGAGAAAGACAGTTATTCTCAAGTGACACCAATAGAGACCATTTAAAGGATGCTGATGTTTGTAGTGATGGTTGATTGTTAGTCGTTTTCATTTGTGTTGAAAATAAATGTACAGCTGGAAGTTAGAGGGGCAGGGGCATGTTGAGTGGAGACATTTTTAACAATATTTACATTTTGATTATCAGAAATGTTGAGGAATACTTGTTGAAGATTGACTAACCGATCAATCAACTGATACTGCAGCTCTACTTCCAGCCATACACTTTTTTCAAAACATCGCTTATTAAAAAAAACACACACTGCAAAGAAAGCAGCCCAGCAGAGAATCGACATGCAAAGCAGCTTAAATGTGGCAATGGGTCTAAGAGTGACTACATGAAAAAAGAAAAACCAGGTGGTACATGAGGTGAAAGATGTTTTCTAAGGCACAAGGTGACACGTTAGTTTTTAAATGGTGACGGTGAAGTCAATGTCATCTGTGTTCATAAATCCCAAAATCAATCTATGCAAAGCCTGGGAAACTTTACACAGACCAACCAAGCCTTTCAATTTGACTAGTATGTTATAGCACCAATAAGTTTACTCATCCATTTCTTTGCTTTTGTTGCCCACTTTTTATGAGCACCTAGATTTAAGAAACCAGGTCCAGGATAAATTAAATTTATGTCAGTTTTTGTTTTTTTTGTCATTTGTGGTGTAGCTATAACTGTAACACTACTGTGCAAGGAGAAAAATCTATTCTAGAGGTTGAGAAAGCAGTTTTAGTAACAGGCAACAGAAAAAAAACCTATAAGCTACTTGAAAATCCTACAATGCAAGTCTAGAAGATAAAGAACTGATCAGTCAAACCACTACTGCAGCGCCTCTACTTTATGCATTTCTAATCAAGCAGATACTTACTCATTACATTACGGGTGCAATTCTACTAAGGCAAAGGTCAAACTACAGGAGGTCAGAGCAAAACTACACACACTCTTATGGATATCTAGAGTCTAACACACACTAACCCTTGAGCCTGCCTCTAGGTCTAGCCCATAGACAAGTTTCGCAGTAAGGGCCTCAGTGTTTGGCTCCAACCGCTGGCCTCTCCTACGACCCACGCTGCTGCTGCCATGGTATGGACCAGGAGTCCGATTCCTGTGCTGTGGGGTCCCCAAGCGCCTAACCTTGCTACTGGAGTCTACAGGGAACCTTTGCTCCCAGTCTGAGATGCAAGAGGCTACTGAAGGATAAGATGAAGTGGAGGTTATGGAGGAGGAGGGGGAGGGAGGGGAGGATGAGGTAGGGCAGGGGTCCTGAACTGTTCTAACACTGGCTCGACTTTGGCAGGATGGAGTTGTGCTGAAGTCCTGAAAAGTGACGAAGGGATGAGGCCAAAGCATTGTGGGTGTTAAGGGAGTCTCCAGATTGACACAAATACACAAAAGAAAAGAAGCTGCTGTAACATAAATCTCAGTAATCTCAGGATTTCTGTTGAGGATTATCACAAAATAATTAGTAGCATGCAAATTTTTCAAAAGTATATTTAATTTCAAAAGAAAGTGATAAAGTGCTGACTGATGGAAAAAGGTAATAAACCAAGTAAATGACTCACAGGCAGCGGTGACGGCGTTGCTGCCCTCTTATGGCCAGCAATGCAGTCTCTCTCCCGTGACGGCCTCTGTGGCTTCTCTGGACGCTCGGCGGGGCGGCTGTTGCTGCTCTCAGTCACGATGGCTTTAAGCTGCTTCAACTTTTCATCCTTCACCCACAACTTGTTCTGCATCTCAAGCTGCTTCACGTTCACTCGCCTCTCCTGATTAGAAAACACCAGGGACAGAATAAGTTGAATTTTGTCAAAACTCTGTGACACCATGGCAGCGTTACAAATTTGGTTTATGTTTTATTAACAAAATTCTTAAAAACATTACTTCTGTTTTCTTTTACTATGACAGTGAACTGAATATTTTATATGTCTCTAGACAAAAACATCATATGAAGACTTTGAACTTCAGGAAACCATGATCGACATTTTCAAACAATTTTAAAGACTAAACAATGAGAAAATAAATGACCTAGCGTTGTTAATGCTATAGCTTGTTCAAACAGTGACTGTGTGTTAGCTATACACACACACATACACACACACACACACACACACACACANAAAACAGTGACTGTGTGTTAACTATACACACACACACACATCACTGCACCAAATAGTAGGGCTATTATTAATATTTCCACTTACACACTCTTTCTCCCACTTGAGTTTGGTGTCTGTGACCATGCCCGGTATGCGCTGCTCCATCTGTTTTCTTCCGGACAGCTCAGCTTGTAGCTTTTGCCCCCGGGTCTCCAGCTCATTCTCCATTGAGCGTTTGTCCTGCTCGTACATTTCAGTTGTCTTCTGCAGAATATCAATCTGGAGAGGTGGAAGAGTTTTGTTAAGCTTCAATGTAAACTGACATTATGAGTTCATAGGCTTATATACACAAGCTTCCCTGCACTTAAGTGACTTCAAGTCTTTACTTTTACAACACATGTTTAAAAAGTTGCAGAGTAAATGTGGGAGAAGTGAGGGAGACAACACCTTGTATTGCAGAGTTTTGTTTTTCTTCTCTAATCGGTCCATCTCCGCCCTCTGGTTGACGATGGTTTTGTCCTTTTCGCTCAGTTTGTTTTGCTGATCATGGATGAATGTCTCCTTAGAACCAAGCTGACTGTCAATCTGCTGAAGCATGGACTTCATTGTATTGGCTGCAGAAGAATACAAATATATGAAATTAAATATTTTGCTTGAAAACTTTTATCAACTAACCTTTAAGTACTCACCTCCATACTTTCACCACTTTACCTTTTAAGGCTTCCATTCTTTAACATTAAATATTAAGGAATAGAAGAATTGAAACACAAATTTTGTATTTCAATGTTTCATGTCAAGCTTAAAGCATTATGTAAAACAAATTGCATGCCACACCCATAATTTTTGGCATTAATTGTCCTCCCAAGAACACTTTAGAGAATTTTCGTTTTTTGCAACTTAGATTTTATTTCTAGGGTTAAATACAGTTATATACTCACCCCAAAAAGTTTGTAATTTAGAGTCCATCTAATGCTATTTAATCCATTCGAGATCTGTGTATAACCTGAGTGGTAGGGGCCACAGCAGTGCAGCCTTCACCAAAACTTCATTACAAATTGCCAGTGCTATTCCCCTGTGAGTTCAGAGCTGTGTTGTTATTGTCATCCGGGGTTTTTACACTGCACTACAACATAACTACGGTACTTAATAATTATAATAATAATTATTGATGAGCGCCGCCTCCGCAGGACAGAGTACAGCGAGTGAGCTGTACTGCGGTTGCGCATGTCAGTGATGGCCTGCAAATAGTTAGGTTGTAGCAATTGTAGTACAATGTAAAATTCTGGAAAACTAAGGGTTTAATTTCAAATCTAACAAAACAAAGAGTGCCTGGTATTTTGAAACCGTGATGCTAGGTCTACTCCAAGCGTCTGCAGTCCACATAATGTAGCCTAGATTTAAAATTCTAAAAAAAAAAATCCCCATGGCAAGTCATAATTATGGGATCAAACAGTCAAAATTTTGAGACAGAAAGTCAAAATTATGAGACAAAAAGTTAAAATTAGCCTACTACTACTGATGATGATGATAGTGAGGGCCTAACAATAATAGCCTAGCATAGGGCTATCTATCTTGGAAATAAATCTCAAACTTCAATGTAAAAAAAGAATCGTGATAAAATCATGATCATGATTTTATTATTAAAAAATCGTGATGTGACATTTTTGCCATATCGTCCACCCCTTACTGACCTGTAATTATTCTCTTGGAAGAAATTTACCGCTTTGAATGACTGCAGTAATCATCACAACCATGACAAGCAAGAGGTTAATAAATATGTAGCCTTGTAAAAAATGACTCATGATTGAAAACAATCTAAAAACAGCACTGAAGTTTCTATATATAAGATCACCATTTATTGTGTAGAAATTGGATCTTTACCTGTGTTGTTGAACTGCTCTGACACCATCTGACGAATACGATGTCTCTGCTTCAGAACTTCAATCAGGCGGGGCAGCGTCTGATCGTCTGCTGGATCCAGCACCTCACATGGAGGCAGAGCTGGAAGACTTTCAATGAGCTGAGACAGCACATCTGGGTCATCTATTGTAGGAATCAGATTAAGTGGAACAGTTTAAAAAGCATAAGTAACATGCAATAAATTAAACAACTGCATTTTTAAAAAGGATAACAGGAGCACAATTAGCCAGTAGAGCAGACTTGAGGATGACTTACCAGCATTACTGGGACCTCCTTTCTCCTCCAGACGACGTGACAACTCATCTCTGAACGCTTGGTTTCTGTGTCTGCGTCCTGGAGCGAGGCCACAGATTGGACGATCAATGGGTCGGGCCACCTCCACCTCCTGCGTCATCTCTGCAAACCGCATCACCAGCTACAACACAAACAACAAAACACTGATACATTCAGCCATATTTCATGGCACCGAATAGCCTTGAAACTTATTAGCTACTACAACATAATCACTGGGCGTTTCTTCATGAAAAATACTGTAATAGCTTATCAAATATTTGTTATAGCTTTATGTTTGCAGTTACACATAGCTAATTTTCTTCTGGAAAAGCAAATAAAATTAAAATAGTCTTACCATTGTTTCTTCATAATCATCAGCCTTTGGGTTGACACACACAATCATTCTGACTTTTCCTTCTCCATCAAAGTAGTTTTTGAACAGGTGTGTCACTTTGGAGTCCCTGTATGGCACCATCTGGAAAAAAAAGAAAATGCTCACTAAAACAACCAATGATAAATGTTATGGGGTCAAATAGAAAAAATATCATTCTGCATAATGATGAAACAGATAAATGGTTTAAGTCATTCAGAAATGAAAAATGGATTTCATCCTACTATGGGTCTTAAAATTAGAGTAATTGCTCATCTATCAGACGATGTGGTCCAAAAATTTTGCAAAATTGAAAGTATTTTTTTCACGTAGGATAATGCAGACCCACAAATTGTGCATCACATTGTACAGGATTCAATGAATCAATCTTTATTTGATTCATCAGCCAATTATATCAGGGTCTGTCATCCATCAATCAAAGCCTGCTGAACACACCCGTACACTGAGTGACCAAGCCGAACATTCAATCAACATCCAATCGCAACATTCAGTGCCCTGCCCCAAAAACTGAGCATCCCACCTGCTCGATAACAGCCAATCAAATTCATTTTCCTCACTTGTGTAAAGTCGTGCTGCAGCTCGGGGAAGAGGACAGGACAAACAGCGATTTCTGAATGACTTCAAAAACACTGATGATATAGTGATGTATGTAAAATACCAACCTTATTGGTTCCACACATCTGGTTCTCACGCAGGACTTCAATACATGTTCTCAACGTCATCAAGGACTGATTGATATTACCTG
The DNA here is from genome assembly GCA_024605115.1 of Rastrelliger brachysoma. Taxonomy (NCBI): domain Eukaryota; kingdom Metazoa; phylum Chordata; class Actinopteri; order Scombriformes; family Scombridae; genus Rastrelliger; species Rastrelliger brachysoma. The sequence continues at coordinate 19,188 of JANJYP010063251.1, forward strand.
TCAAGAGGATGCCAAAGAGACATTACTTAATAAATTTGGTGTTGAGCAAACATTATACAGTACAATTAACTAAACGGTCTACGGACACAAAATGCCTCTGGCTGACTATAGAAAGAATTTAACAGTAAAGTAAACACTAACCAGCTTCACGGAGACGGTTGCCTTCTGCTCTGGTCCTGCTGGTGCGTTCACTGCCGGCCAGGTCAACCAAACACAGCTGGCTGACATTCACCTGGTTCTTGTCCTTAAGGTTAAAACAGACTGTTAGCATCACCAAGTACCAACTGGGGAACTAAGTTGATTAACATGCCTCATTAAAAGCAAACGGATTACAAATATTTAAGTATATAAATTAGAAAAATGTTGAGTGTATAATCTTGGAGATGAATGTTACATGTAAAATATCTCCATCAGCATCCAGAGGGGCCTGAACCAGTTTCACAGTGAACACACTGTGGGAACGACTGGATTCACTGTTGAGTTGTGTGTTGGCTATCCTTCTCTTCTTTTGCCCTGGAAGCAGCATTAATACAACATGTGTGAATAATAACAGCAGAAAGAATACTGTTCAAATAAGATCTTGATGAAGTGAGAATTGAGATGTATTATTTTCTCCAACTATCCCTGGTGATGAAAAGCCAAACCAGAGGCTATATATCAAAATTGACCTGTTACATATTAGCATATTAGTCCAAGTCATGGCTGCTTCTTTATGCAATATAAAAGTTTAATAAAACAAAAAAATAATACACACACACACACACAATTTCAAATGGGTTTATGTTAGAAGAGCACACATGATAAAATAAAATACAATTTAATAAAAACAAAATACAATGCAACTACATGACATGAAGTTATTTTTACCACTCACCCTTCCAAAAGACCTCAAAAGCCTCTTCTGTAGATTTTACCTCCACCTCTGTGCAGCCAGCTACATACATGTTGTGACTCTGGTCTTCACGCAGAATCTTTGACTGAGGTGGTCTGAAAGATGTGAGATAAAACATCAACATATTCAAACAAAAAAATCTAACATAATCATGCGCATCTTTAGTAAGACAAGCAGGGAAGTTAAAAATTACAAATACTTTATATTAGTGTGAGGATATACAATGTGAGGAGACATATGAAGGCTTTATTCAGGTTACAGACCCATGCACGCTGGGTTTACATAATAGTAAACCCAGAGTGCATGGGTTTACATCTCAGTACTTAAATTAAATGAATCCTAAAAAGCCAGCAGCCACTAGAATAACACAAAGCTAGTAAGCTACAGTATGTCACAGATGCTATTCACAGGGCTCTGGATTAATGGGATGGAGATCAGCTCATGGCTTGTGCAAAATATGAGCTACAGCCAAGTTATGACTAAAAATACACAGCACTGTATGTATTTTTATGAGACACATACATGAACTCAGTGTTTCATACAGGCGTGCCTCCACCAAGCCACCTAGCAAAGACAGGATTTAAAAAAGTGCGCCATGTCAACATAAAAGAAAAAAAAAGTCTGAATGAACTTATTCATACACAGAACACAGTCACATCTGTGGTGAAAATGAACCGTTGTGCACATTAGGAGGGTGTAACTTTGTGGATGCAGCTGGGTAGCAAACCGACTTAATTTGTGTACAGAGTTGATCTGTTGTGTATAGCCCGCCCGATGCTGGATTTTGGGCTGATGTTGATACCAATATTAGGGAAAGAAAAAATTCTAATATCAATATATCAGCAGACAATCTTCTTTACATCGAATATGCACATACACACATTGTTCTCAAATGTGATTACCAAACACTTGTTACAAAAATATGTAATGTAGACTGTGATATTTTACAGTTTAAAGCAATACATGCACAATTTTCGATTGTAAGCTGTATGTCTGCATAGGCACAAGTCAAATGCTTGTGCAAAGAGAAAATTATGTTGGTCGCTGCCTGCCAGAATTTAGCCATTATTGCAGTTTTTAGCCCACACTTGATGAAAGCTTTTTGGGTGCAGCTGGGTAGCAGTCCAACTTAATTTGTGTATAGTTTCCATTTCACACAAGAAGCAGAACCAAATATATGGATACAACCAGGCTTTGTACAGTTGATCCATGAACATGGGACTTCAAAAACAGTAAAACTGACATCTTGTCTCTTACTTTGGTCGGATGGGGTCAAACGGAGCATCTTCAAGGAGATCGTAGATGTAGTTGTTATAGACCTCGATGTAAGACACGAAAACGCTGTAGCAACAGTCTTCATCTACATTCTCAGATTTGCAAGCATCCTCCGGGCTGATCATGTCCACAAACTCAGGGTCAGCAACCTTCTGCCTAAAAAACAAATCAAAAGAAAAAGCAGCAACTTTAAATTCAGTTCATTTAATTTTTAGAGAGTAAGAGAGTGAGAGAACAATGTGGAAAATAAATAACTACCTGGAGGAGGGTGTTTTGGGCACTAATGGTTGACTGTCTCGCTTCTGTCTCTCCAGGAGAGCATCAACTTGACTTTGGATCTCCATCCCATTTTTGTCATCTGGTTTAAACACCTGATAGAATTTAATACATTTGAATTCAAAGTTCTTCCTCACCACAAACATGTTACATTTTAATTACCAGTATTACGTAATGAAAGTCTTACAAATCTCTTGGCCTGGAAGGGGCCAACACTGTTGAAAAGCATATCTAGAGAACGAGGGAGGAGTCCTCCTTCTCCAGGGGAGCCGGTCATGGTGTAGGTCTTTCCACTTCCAGTAACTCCATATGTAAACAGCAGACCTATGGACACAGAATATCAAGATGACATAAACACCAAGGATAAAAAATTAATCTGATGATTATGTCACCATTTAATTTATAAATAAATTCAGCACCAGAGATGATAAACAGTACATTTGGTGATTCAACACTGCACATTTTACATGTTTGTCCTCAAAAACCCTTTAGATCACTTACCATTTTTACAATGAATGAGGTCCTCAACTAGAGGCTTGGCAATATCCCCAAACAGCTCAATTTGAGTGGTATTAATACCAAACACTTTTTTAAAGGAGTACTGCGTCTAATAGGATAAAGACAAAAACAATAAAAGAACATGTCAATGGTATTCTACGAAAGTCGACAATGCAAGCCATTATACATTTTCATTTTCAAACTAGTTATTGTGAAAAAGAGACTGAGGTCTCTACTGTATAAAACTATGACCTGACCCCCTGAATTGATTTAATTGTTCTGAATTTCTGTGTGATTTATAGTCATTTGTAAGTACAAAGCATGTGTTTGTTGAACTGAACTGTATTACTGGCTGTGTAATTTTTTCTCTCCCATTTTCCATCACACATAGTCAACTTGCATTTCATGCTGAGATAACGAACACATACACTTACCTCTTTGTATTCTCCATTGCGGTTGGCTTTAAGGCCATCAGGAGCATGCAGCTGAATAGTGGAGCTGCTGATCATCTCCACACAACATTCCTCATCTTCTGTGCCAAGGGGACGTATACGACAGTATACCTATGCAAAGAAAATTCACACATTTTGAAGGCAGGCCATTCCTGATATTTCTTGGCAGTGCTAGAGGGACAACATTCAATAACTGCTTGAAATTAATATCTTAAAAGATTATCTTAAAGATAAAGATCATCTGAAGTCTATTTCTTGTATTTGAACAAACCATAGATAAGCACAATGTTAATTGTTAGGGTGAATCTTCCCTTTAATTTCTAACAGTGGTTCAGCAAGGCGGACAAGCTGAACTTGTGCTGTGACATCTTATTGTTTCAGCGTGACAATTAATGAACTTACCCCCACTGGATCTTTCTCTATGTTGGATGCCTTCTTTGGGCCAGGCCTCCGAGGAGTCTTGCCTTTCCTAAGGGTGAGAAAGAAAAACAAAACACATTATTGTGCATGTCAAATCAACCCTTTTCATATTGACTAATAAAAGTGATGGAGGCCAAACTCCACAGTGTCATTTTGTGCAAAAAAATGCATTTAAAAAATCATGTTACGCTAATTGGATATCTGCCACATTATCAATATTTTTATCATCAAATACCCTCTTTCTGTTTCCTTGTTGAGCTGCAGTGGAAGTACAGTAATAAAAAGAGGGACTTTGATATTGTAAAACGTAAGAGTCTAATGTTGAAAGATATCCAATGATTAATTTGAACATTCATTTGGACAGCACATAAGAACAGTAGAGTTTGTTTCCAATTCACTTACAATGCAAGTAAATTATGATAGAGTCTTATTGTCAGTATGAACAGGAGGAATGATTAGAGCAAGAAAAAGAAAGTATTTCAACATTAACTTGCGAATCTGAATGTTTTTTTTATGAAAAACTATTAATCCTGTCCATTCAATATCAGTATGCTGTAAGTTAGCCTTAAGCTTCTTCTTCAATAACAAATAAATATAAAAAACAAACGTATAGAAACATATGTAGACGATGTTGACCACACATTTTTTAACATTTTTAACATTCTGTAGAATTACGTTAGACCAACATACCCACCAGTCCCCGTCGCTTAATCAACTATTGCCTTTTACTCTATAAAAGCTGCGACTGAGGTACAAAAAGAGTAAAGATCACCTACACTGAATTGTGATTTTATTGTTCTTTGCAGATTGTGTTATCGGAGCAGTAAGGTCAAACTAAAACCCACGGATACCATGTTGTCATGTTAACTAACTTGGCAACCAGGCACCTACATTAGCCTTAAGCTAACCTGTGTAGCTTCCTTATTACGCCGACCGTTGGTCTAAAAAACAAACACCGGTGGACAGGTACTTAAACACTAAATGTTTTAACACATCGCCAACTCGTTGTAGTTAGTTGTTTACCAATATTAAAGTAAAACACGCTGCTACATACCCCGGTCTGTGCATTATTTGTGATGGTTTTCCCCCTCTGCACCTCTTCTCACAGCGCCTCTTCTCGATTTAAAAAATTCCCTCCGGTCAACGTTATTTTGACGTTTCAGCCAATCACAGCCCAGATGCAGTCTGCAGTGACGGAAGTCCCGCCCCCACCTTTTAGTCCTGTTTGTGGTTACTTCATGATCAAATTAAATCATATCAAATGTGAAATTAATTACACTTGCAATGTGTGTTTTGCAGTTTTGCAGTCATAATTGCAAATTCCAAAATGGGCTTTCACAAGTTGCGAATTACAGTTTCACAATATAAGAAAACCTCAAACATATGAGCCATCTTTTCTAATCTCGTTTGTAATGCTAGAAGATGAATCTAATGAGCTTATGATTGAGATTTGAGTGTTTCAAATTTGACTCTTTCATTTGTACCCTTAATAATTTTAATGCAGATTGTATTATGTTGCACTCTCAAATTTTATGCTCTATTTTAGTCTAGCTTTTTATTTTTCTTCTATTTTTCTGTCCTTGGTTTTATTTTTATTATAATTGGTCCCATTTTTAATGGTAGGCCTATGTTTTATTGTTATTTTTACTGTTCAATTGTACTTTTTCTCTTTTCATTATAATTTGTTTTTATTCCTTTTAACTGCATGTTTTTATACTCTTACTGTTAAATATTTGTTTTCATGTAAAGCACATTCAGCCCTGTGTATGAAAATGCACTATACTGTAAATAAAGCTGCCTCACCTTTTTAAATTTACCTTTTGAAAATAAGATGAGATAAGATGTATTCCCTTGGGAGAAATTGAAATTGGGGTGTAAGTGCAATGTAAGGGTGAATATGATAAAATAAAGTAAAATACTACAGTTAACTATCATTTGTGTAAATAAATTGAGATTATAAATGTGTGCATGTGTTCCTGGGATTTACATTAGGACAGCATCAGTCTCTTTTAGTGAGGTAGGAGATGTGGTATTATGAAGGAGACCCCCGAGCACTTTGAGACACCTGGCTGGATGATTCTGGGGTTGAATGTGCTCCTGAGCTTTTTCAGCTTGGTAGAGGATAAGATGAATTACCTGTGACAGCTTCAACCTTTCCTCTCATTTCAGCTAATTTAATTGTTAAAATAGGAAAACAGTGAGAAACCTAATTATCATGTTTTAAAGTAACATTAGTACTTCTATCTTTCCCACATATCTTCTTCTCAACGTCAACAATTCCAATTAATGTGTATTTATGCTTTCTAGTAACATCCTAGCACTGTCTACTCTTTCTTGTTCTTACACATGAGAATGCAACTCAATTTGTGTTTATGAATATATTCAACTGAAGAAAAAAATAACTGATAGTGTCTCTGACATGATAAAGCTGAGATGACTAAATTAAAGTTTTATGTAGTTTGGGTCAATATGCACCAACTCCATACTTTACAGTGACAGTGTATTATTTTGACCCAGCGTTACACAACACAAGTTTTAGCTAAAAACTGTCACAAATGTAAGATACAGAGTTTATTAACAATCTATAACGGACCACCACCTCTAAGTTAAATAACATTAGAGTAGATTATGACCAGCTTTAGTTTGGGTAAATGAGTCAATAGTTGAAGAAAAAACCTCTAAAACAGAGTCAAAACAACCATTTGTGATGAGTGGTGTTCTGAGAAACAATAACCCAGTGTTGTTTTTTGTCTTATATTGACCCAAAATTGGACAAAATATTACAGGATAAGTTACCTATGTCACTCTTCTTTGGAATCACAATCACACACAAGCAGGTTTGGTTTATAGTTTATTTGAAAAATTCATAATAAATAAAAAAAAATTGTATATAAATACTTCCAGTTGTGCATCGAAAACAATGTTACAATGTCATATAAGCCCACTGGAACAAAAAACAGCAATCATATGAGGGAAATAATCAGAAAATGTTTTATATGAGATATTTTAAATTAACGGAATAACATTTTTATAAAATAGCTACTTCAACTCAAAAGCAAAACATTTTTCCTCCCTTGTCATAACTGTCTCTTGTGTATTGACATGTTTTATATGTGTGCAGTCATGCTGGTTTGAATTCTTCATGTCAGTACAATCCAGCAGGCTGTTTACAAGCACAGACATTATAAATAGAAAAGGTTTCACATTGTTTTTATGCCCTGCAGCTCTACAAACTCTTCATGCCCCATGTGTGTGGAAATCAGAGAAATCAGTACAAAAAAATGTTTATATAAATATTTTGCAATGTAGCTAATCTGCTACATTTGTAGCTTTTGTAGGACCAAGTTTCCTGAGAAACATTTAGATTTATTACATATCTTGGTAACAAATATTCAGTTATATTTCCATTGTATGTTCACACAAACCTACACCCTTGTTTTCAGTTTACACATCTAGCAGCCATCACAGCGATGTCTGAAGACCAAACACCACCGTGAGTTTAGTGCAGACTGCAAGTTATGAATCTCTTAAACATTACATCAGCTCCTCTCATCTCACAAAATGTTTCATATCACCCATAATGCATTTTTTACATTCTTACTTGTGACTTTTGCCTTGCCACAGCTTGTATCTCTAAGCTGTGAGCTCTGGAGTTTAGCAGTGGGCACAGGACTTGACTGATGGTACCTTTGAACGTTTATCATTTTTCTTCTCTTGGCAGATCGGACCTGTGAGGAGAGGCAGACTGAAGAGGAAGATGATACTCAAATTGAGCACCACACAAAGCAGTGCTGCTCCCACTGAGTTAGAAAAGGTGATGGGTATGGAGTGTTGGAGAAGCCAGGGGCGTCGTGTCACCATGTCTTGCTCAATAGCCTTCATTTGGAAGTGGGTTCCTAAGATGCCGCACACATGGAAGAGTTGATGGCTGTGACCTGCAGAGGGAGCAGTCGAGTCATGTTTGAGCTCAGGCAGCACAGTGATGGAGAAAACTAAAGTCAAGGATTTGTTACTGAGCAAATGAGTCACATTGCCATCTGGTTTAAACAGAATGCAAAACTCTTGGTGGTTAAGCATTAGTATCATTTCACAATATTTACCAAATGAGAACAGAATTTTTTTTTGTGTGTTAATGTGAACTCAGTGTCTTCCACTGATTGAGAATGAAATTTATTTGTGGCAGACTGAGATCAAAATCTGGAATTTGATCAACAAAAACATTTCCATCTTCCCCTGTGTGCACATGAAATCACTGAACTGGAAAACCTTTCAGTCGATCCACTCAAACTGTTTGTTTTCAATTGTTAAAAAATGTGGTCTCATCTTTCGGCAGTTTGACTTGTTCTGCTTAAAACCTAAAAAAGTTTTCATTATTTGTATGAAATAAAGTGAGTGCTAGGTACTCTATAATACACTCTCTTGAATGTACAACTCTGTGACTACTGCTTTTATTCACACAACTCTTCATTCTGCTCTAACATTAATCATTGAGCAGTTTGTTGTGTCTTTTTAGATATACTCATTGTGCCGCTATGGCTTATTTTCAAACTCAACAAGTCTGTTAATTGTTAATTGGCTTAATCATTTACTCTATAAAATGTTAAAAAAAAAAAATCCATCGCAATTTCTCAGGGTCCAAGTTGATGATTTGCAAATTCTTTTTTCTAATTGTCCAAAACACAAAGGTAGTTGTCTTATTTGAGAAACTGTATCTGGAAAAAGTTTGCCACTTTTGTTTTAGAAATAACTTAAAATGATAAATTGATTATCAGAATTGTTGCTAATTGTCAAATTATAAGTGAAATATCTTTCACAGTCTCAGATACTTCTCACCTGCTTTCAGGAGCCTAAAGTGTGAGACAATCAGTGTGTGTTTGGCTCACTGGACAGACCAAGTGATGCTTTACAAACTGATGACAACAGTAAATGAAAGTACTCCTCAGATCAGTCTTACCTATGTAGTCGAAGCTGCCAGGTGCCAGGCGCTCAGGTAAATGTGTGGCGAACAGAAAGCCTGTGAGGAAAGCCAATGTGATGTGGTAGTAGTGGAGGATGTTGGTATCATTGTCTGTACAGCCCTCCCCTACACACAGGAACACCTGCAGATACATTACACACAGAGCAGAGTCACCCGATTACAGCGCTGTCACCATTATTCACATAACAGGAAACAATTTTATCACTTTCAGATTTGTTAATGAGGCGTTTAGTAAGCATCTGTCTGTGGAGCTGCTGGGTGGTTTTGTCGCATAAGACTGTGCATGTAGTCCCAAAGGTGAATGTGTAAAATTTTATGAAGCAGGATATGGAACATCCATGGCTCAGCAACACTCCTCACGTCAAGAAATGTAAAAAAAATAAATAAAAATTGCAACAAAGGTAAGTGGCCAGATTTGATTAATGGAGTTCACGGTCTATGTTGGCACCTTAACCCAAAAGCAGCTGGTCATGATAAGACTTGTATTCATTACTATCATTACTTTTCAAAAGAGAAGTGCAAACACTTAAGTATCAGGTATTCACATTTATTGTTTTGTAAAGCTTCTAAAATATATTTTTATTCATCCAACACTGCAGATCACCATCTTGGATAACATTATTAATTTCGTTTATGGTATATTAAATAAAATGTTTTAAAGGTAGCTTTCATCTGCACCTCTCCACTTTCAAGTAGGTGGTGGTTTTATTCATGTTTGATGGTTTTTATTTCCACTTAAAAGATTTCAGAAAGATATTTTCACATGACACGTCGAGTGTGTTGAACCATAAAAACACAAGTAGTGTCTCCAACACATTGCTCGACAGCTCTGCATCCAAAACTACAGGTAAACTATTTCAGCTGAGGTGCCCTTTATGCATAAACTGTAAAGTTTTTTTTTTAGTTTTTGTCCAGTTGCTCACCACGTTCACCTCCTGTAGAGGCAGAACAAGTAAAATCACTTACGCAGGGCCAGATTCATATCATAGCATACCATAACCTGTGCAACATGTATAGAGTGCATTTGGTAACCTGAGCACCAGAGCCAGTGATATTCCCTTTAAAAATAACAGATTTTATTGTCTAGTATTTAGCAAAAAGAGTTTTAAAATATGTTTGTATGTTTTAAAATGACACAAAACAACAATGATCCTTACACACACACACACACACACACACACACACACA